>JAWNOB010000107.1:600000-772500 GCA_035046265.1 Drosophila bunnanda
GTCGCAAATTGTAAAATATGCCAGAAGGCAAAATACGATAGACACCCTCAGAAACAAATTCTCGGAAAAACACCCATTCCCTCATACACAGGCGAAATCCTACACATTGAAATATTTTCGACGGACAAAAAATACTTTTTAACTTCCATAGACAAATTTTCAAAATTTTCAATTGTTCAACCAATCGCTTCCAGAACCATTCACTCTGTAAAAAATAAACGACCCATCGACATGATTCACTCATCAACTATAAAGCTTAACACAGAAATTAGAGATAAAGTCTTAAATGCACAGAACATCCAACTACAAAGATTAAATAAAACTAGACAAGACAGAAATTTTCAAGTAGGAGACAAAGTTCTCGTAAAATCAAAAAAGAGGTTGGGAAACAAACTTTCAAATTTGTACACCGAAGAAACCATTGAAGCAGACTTGGGGACCACAGTCTTAATAAAAGGGAGGGTGGTCCATAAGGACAATTTGAGGTAATTATAAAAGAGAAGAAGATAATCTTGCACCCCGTTGAAAACAACGGCACTATTCTTAATTTTGCTGAAGATAATACTATAGATGACTGTGGTAACAAAACCATGCCGATTGGAAACTGCAGCAACGCCCTTACAACAACATTTTGCAGAGAAATGCCCTACACAACCTGCACACAGCAACTTCACTCAGGAGGCAACGCACACTGCTCGACTCGCACCAGCCACCTTGAACCCCTAACAATCATCGATGATGGCGTCATCATTCTCAATGACGGAACAGCTACGATCAATGGACAACTGGTAACCGGAACGTTCCTCGTTACATTCGACGACGAGGTAAAAATAAATAACACCATGTACCAAAACTTGAAGAGCTACGTTAAAAAATCACCAGCCCCCGCTGCATCAACAGTCCTTAACATTACGGACCATCAAGAAATACTGAGCTTACCATACTTACAAAAATTAAATATGGAAAACCTACGTTTCATTGGCAAAATAGAAAAGGCACTGGAAACACGGCCTATAATATCTGGAGTGGCCGCGATCGCCTTCTTGGTCATCTGCTTTACTATTTACAAGCTCTGTCAAAAATACCAGCGAGACCAACGTCAGCGTGACCTTCAAGTTATCATTGACAGCTTCAAGAAGTCCGAGGACGTCCTTCATCTGAGTAAGGGAGAAGTTAACACTGTCTCACAGCAAAGCGGAAGTTCCCAGGCTGATGCTTAAACAGAATGAAATAATGCAACGCGAGCGATACCTGCGGACTTGCACAACGACGTTGCCAAAATCCCACGCTACGGTCAGCGCAATCAGCACTCCGATGCAACGGCGGCTACCCAACACCATGCACGGGCATCCGGGTCAGCGTCAGCACCTTTACAGCATAGGGCTAGCTTCCGTTATAAGAATTAATGTACTTAGAGTTTAGTCGAATTTTGGAAATAAATCGTGACGGTCATCACCTCACCACCAAAGTCTTCTCATTCGCGCAACACGTCGCGTCTTAAAGAAATCCTAAAAAGGACCTTATTGTTAATTGGCGCCCAACGCGTCGTAAGACCCTCGACCCGTGTGAAAAAAAAAAAACAAGGAGTCGTAAGACCCTCGACCTTTGTGCAAAAAAACGCGATCGTAAGACCCTCGATTCGACGTTTAAATAAAAACATTAAATACAAAAAATATATAAAACGCGTTCGATCCGTTTAAAAAAAAAAAAAAACCAAACCAGGAACGACTACAAGAGCGCTACTGAATTAAAAGAAGGAAGGAAGACACCCGACAGCGGCATTTAGCTCTATAATTAAATAAAATCATGTAAGTAGAGTGTTCATTGATACGCCCACTATTTTCGATTTGCAAAATATTTTAAAAGTGATTTTCCGAGTCTCAGTCAAAATAAAGGCACAAATTTTTATTAAAAACAATTAAATATAAAAGGAACAAAATTCTTTGTTCTTTGTGTTAAAATCTTATGAGTGTTAGTGAGATAGAAGATTTGTTAGACAGATTTCAAAAACTAAACACCGCGGAAAGTTTAAAACAAAATAGTTCAAACATGGCATTGACCAGTGAACAATTAAAATCCATTATAGAAGGCGCAGTTGCGAGCGCACTCGCCACACAGGAAAAAAGCTTTGAAAAAAAATTACAAGAAGTTCAGAAGCGTTTAGGTGGTGTAAATATAAGCACACCGGAAGTAGAAACGTATAGGGATGCCGAAATTATTATAGGTATCGCATGCAGTGAAACGTTAGATATTATGAAGTCCCTGCCGGACTTTGAGGGAAAGAATGAGACATACGTTTCTTGGAGGAAAGCGGCGCATACCGCCTATAAAGTATTTGAGAAATATGATGGTAGTTCCAAACACTACCAAGCTTTAGGCATTCTCCGTCGTTCGACACGCCTTTAAATTTTAAAGCTATTATTAACAGGCTTGACTTTACATACGCGAACAAACGACCGATATATTTAATAGAACAGGAGATGTCAACACTTCGTCAAGGAAACATGACACTTCTGCAGTACTATGACGAAGTGGAGAAAAAACTGACTCTGCTTATAAACAAGACAATTATGACCTACGACAACACCGTAGCTGCCTCACTGAACGAAAAATACAGAGCAGATGCGCTACGAGTATTTATTTCGGGCACAAGAAAATCGCTTAGCGACGTTCTTTTTTCGGCAAGACCAACCGATCTTCCTTCCGCTTTAGCATTAGCACAAGAAGTAGACGCTAATCATGAGCGATACACCTTCGCAAGTAGTTTCGCTCGTAGCACGGAGGAAAAACACCAAAGGGCTGAACAAAGAAGTGCATCGACAGAGGCTAAGTTTAACCCAAATGGTAAAAATCCGCATTTTAACAAAATACCACTAAGACAGCCACCCAGACAGGAACCGACCCAACCAATGGACATCGATCCTTCATTATCCCGCTTCAGACAATCAACCCAGAACCAACAGAATGGATCGTTTTCAAGACAAATTCAAAGCCCTTACGAAAATATTCAACCCAAATATAGCAATAATCAGGGTCAGACGATTAAAAGACCCAATAGTAGTAGCGATAGATATACAGGACCAAAACACCAGAGGATAAATCATCTGGCTGTAGAAAACGACCCACCAAATGAAACCAATTATGAATACCCGGCAGTAGCCGAGGAGGAATGTGAGAACATCAACGATGACCTAGTAGAATATGATGAAATAAATTTTTTATGCAATAACTCCCTGCTCCCATTCATAGAAAGGGATATCTCAGGGAGAAAAAAAAAACTTTTAATTGACACAGGAGCTTCCAAAAATTACATCAAACCTATTAAAGAATTAAAAAACGTTGTTTTCGTAAATAAACCATTTTCTATAAAATCAATCCATGGTCATAACACTATAAATAAAAAATGTATAATGCACATTTTTAATACAAATACAACATTTTTCTTGCTACCAAACTTAACAACGTTTGATGGAATTATTGGGCTGGACCTACTAAAAAAGACCGACGTCGTACTTGACCTAAAAGGAAGAAAGATAATAACTAACAGCAGTTCGGAGGAAATGAAATATTTGAAATGTGAAAATGTAAATTTTACAAAAGTTGAGGATATAGTGGTACCTCAGGAAATATTGGAAAAGCCAGGAAAAGAGAATTACGTCGCTGACGCATTGTCCCGACAGCACATCCACGCGCTAGAAGAGGATGCCCAGTCAGATATTGCCACAATACATAGCGAGCTATCACTCACCTACACTATTGAAAAAACCGACAAACCGGTCAACTGCTTTCGGAACCAGATAATCATAGAAGAAAGCGGAACTGCTTCAGTTAGAACGGTCATTATGTTTGGTGAAAAAACTCGACATCTCTTATATTTCTCGGATAGAGAAACACTTATACAGAGAGTATGCGATGTGGTCAAAAAAGACGTAGTCAATACAATTTTATGCGAACTACCAGTACTGGCATTTATCCAACATAAATTAATAGAAACTTTCCCAACAACCACATTCCGTTACACGAACCGTTTGGTGACTGACATCCTAGACAAAAACGAACAAAAAGAAATTACGGTGTCAGAACATAACAGGGCTCATAGAGCCGCTCAGGAAAACGTGAAACAGATTCTGCAAGACTATTTTTTTCCCAAAATGACTCATATGGCAAATGAGGTGGTCGCAAATTGTAAAATATGCCAGAAGGCAAAATACGATAGACACCCTCAGAAACAAATTCTCGGAAAAACACCCATTCCCTCATACACAGGCGAAATCCTACACATTGAAATATTTTCGACGGACAAAAAATACTTTTTAACTTCCATAGACAAATTTTCAAAATTTTCAATTGTTCAACCAATCGCTTCCAGAACCATTCACTCTGTAAAAAATAAACGACCCATCGACATGATTCACTCATCAACTATAAAGCTTAACACAGAAATTAGAGATAAAGTCTTAAATGCACAGAACATCCAACTACAAAGATTAAATAAAACTAGACAAGACAGAAATTTTCAAGTAGGAGACAAAGTTCTCGTAAAATCAAAAAAGAGGTTGGGAAACAAACTTTCAAATTTGTACACCGAAGAAACCATTGAAGAAGACTTGGGGACCACAGTCTTAATAAAAGGGAGGGTGGTCCATAAGGACAATTTGAGGTAATTATAAAAGAGAAGAAGATAATCTTGCACCCCGTTGAAAACAACGGCACTATTCTTAATTTTGCTGAAGATAATACTATAGATGACTGTGGTAACAAAACCATGCCGATTGGAAACTGCAGCAACGCCCTTACAACAACATTTTGCAGAGAAATGCCCTACACAACCTGCACACAGCAACTTCACTCAGGAGGCAACGCACACTGCTCGACTCGCACCAGCCACCTTGAACCCCTAACAATCATCGATGATGGCGTCATCATTCTCAATGACGGAACAGCTACGATCAATGGACAACTGGTAACCGGAACGTTCCTCGTTACATTCGACGACGAGGTAAAAATAAATAACACCATGTACCAAAACTTGAAGAGCTACGTTAAAAAATCACCAGCCCCCGCTGCATCAACAGTCCTTAACATTACGGACCATCAAGAAATACTGAGCTTACCATACTTACAAAAATTAAATATGGAAAACCTACGTTTCATTGGCAAAATAGAAAAGGCACTGGAAACACGGCCTATAATATCTGGAGTGGCCGCGATCGCCTTCTTGGTCATCTGCTTTACTATTTACAAGCTCTGTCAAAAATACCAGCGAGACCAACGTCAGCGTGACCTTCAAGTTATCATTGACAGCTTCAAGAAGTCCGAGGACGTCCTTCATCTGAGTAAGGGAGAAGTTAACACTGTCTCACAGCAAAGCGGAAGTTCCCAGGCTGATGCTTAAACAGAATGAAATAATGCAACGCGAGCGATACCTGCGGACTTGCACAACGACGTTGCCAAAATCCCACGCTACGGTCAGCGCAATCAGCACTCCGATGCAACGGCGGCTACCCAACACCATGCACGGGCATCCGGGTCAGCGTCAGCACCTTTACAGCATAGGGCTAGCTTCCGTTATAAGAATTAATGTACTTAGAGTTTAGTCGAATTTTGGAAATAAATCGTGACGGTCATCACCTCACCACCAAAGTCTTCTCATTCGCGCAACACGTCGCGTCTTAAAGAAATCCTAAAAAGGACCTTATTGTTAATTGGCGCCCAACGCGTCGTAAGACCCTCGACCCGTGTGAAAAAAAAAAACAAGGAGTCGTAAGACCCTCGACCTTTGTGCAAAAAAACGCGATCGTAAGACCCTCGATTCGACGTTTAAATAAAAACATTAAATACAAAAAATATATAAAACGCGTTCGATCCGTTTAAAAAAAAAAAAAAACCAAACCAGGAACGACTACAAGAGCGCAACTGAATTAAAAGAAGGAAGGAAGACACCCGACAGCGGCATTTAGCTCTATAATTAAATAAAATCATGTAAGTAGAGTGTTCATTGATACGCCCACTATTTTCGATTTGCAAAATATTTTAAAAGTGATTTTCCGAGTCTCAGTCAAAATAAAGGCACAAATTTTTATTAAAAACAATTAAATATAAAAGGAACAAAATTCTTTGTTCTTTGTGTTAAAATCTTATGAGTGTTAGTGAGATAGAAGATTTGTTAGACAGATTTCAAAAACTAAACACCGCGGAAAGTTTAAAACAAAATAGTTCAAACATGGCATTGACCAGTGAACAATTAAAATCCATTATAGAAGGCGCAGTTGCGAGCGCACTCGCCACACAGGAAAAAAGCTTTGAAAAAAAATTACAAGAAGTTCAGAAGCGTTTAGGTGGTGTAAATATAAGCACACCGGAAGTAGAAACGTATAGGGATGCCGAAATTATTATAGGTATCGCATGCAGTGAAACGTTAGATATTATGAAGTCCCTGCCGGACTTTGAGGGAAAGAATGAGACATACGTTTCTTGGAGGAAAGCGGCGCATACCGCCTATAAAGTATTTGAGAAATATGATGGTAGTTCCAAACACTACCAAGCTTTAGGCATTCTCCGAAACAAAATAAAAGGCTCGGCCGATATGGTTCTTTCGTCGTTCGACACGCCTTTAAATTTTAAAGCTATTATTAACAGGCTTGACTTTACATACGCGAACAAACGACCGATATATTTAATAGAACAGGAGATGTCAACACTTCGTCAAGGAAACATGACACTTCTGCAGTACTATGACGAAGTGGAGAAAAAACTGACTCTGCTTATAAACAAGACAATTATGACCTACGACAACACCGTAGCTGCCTCACTGAACGAAAAATACAGAGCAGATGCGCTACGAGTATTTATTTCGGGCACAAGAAAATCGCTTAGCGACGTTCTTTTTTCGGCAAGACCAACCGATCTTCCTTCCGCTTTAGCATTAGCACAAGAAGTAGACGCTAATCATGAGCGATACACCTTCGCAAGTAGTTTCGCTCGTAGCACGGAGGAAAAACACCAAAGGGCTGAACAAAGAAGTGCATCGACAGAGGCTAAGTTTAACCCAAATGGTAAAAATCCGCATTTTAACAAAATACCACTAAGACAGCCACCCAGACAGGAACCGACCCAACCAATGGACATCGATCCTTCATTATCCCGCTTCAGACAATCAACCCAGAACCAACAGAATGGATCGTTTTCAAGACAAATTCAAAGCCCTTACGAAAATATTCAACCCAAATATAGCAATAATCAGGGTCAGACGATTAAAAGACCCAATAGTAGTAGCGATAGATATACAGGACCAAAACACCAGAGGATAAATCATCTGGCTGTAGAAAACGACCCACCAAATGAAACCAATTATGAATACCCGGCAGTAGCCGAGGAGGAATGTGAGAACATCAACGATGACCTAGTAGAATATGATGAAATAAATTTTTTATGCAATAACTCCCTGCTCCCATTCATAGAAAGGGATATCTCAGGGAGAAAAAAAAAACTTTTAATTGACACAGGAGCTTCCAAAAATTACATCAAACCTATTAAAGAATTAAAAAACGTTGTTTTCGTAAATAAACCATTTTCTATAAAATCAATCCATGGTCATAACACTATAAATAAAAAATGTATAATGCACATTTTTAATACAAATACAACATTTTTCTTGCTACCAAACTTAACAACGTTTGATGGAATTATTGGGCTGGACCTACTAAAAAAGACCGACGTCGTACTTGACCTAAAAGGAAGAAAGATAATAACTAACAGCAGTTCGGAAGAAATGAAATATTTGAAATGTGAAAATGTAAATTTTACAAAAGTTGAGGATATAGTGGTACCTCAGGAAATATTGGAAAAGCCAGGAAAAGAGAATTACGTCGCTGACGCATTGTCCCGACAGCACATCCACGCGCTAGAAGAGGATGCCCAGTCAGATATTGCCACAATACATAGCGAGCTATCACTCACCTACACTATTGAAAAAACCGACAAACCGGTCAACTGCTTTCGGAACCAGATAATCATAGAAGAAAGCGGAACTGCTTCAGTTAGAACGGTCATTATGTTTGGTGAAAAAACTCGACATCTCTTATATTTCTCGGATAGAGAAACACTTATACAGAGAGTATGCGATGTGGTCAAAAAAGACGTAGTCAATACAATTTTATGCGAACTACCAGTACTGGCATTTATCCAACATAAATTAATAGAAACTTTCCCAACAACCACATTCCGTTACACGAACCGTTTGGTGACTGACATCCTAGACAAAAACGAACAAAAAGAAATTACGGTGTCAGAACATAACAGGGCTCATAGAGCCGCTCAGGAAAACGTGAAACAGATTCTGCAAGACTATTTTTTTCCCAAAATGACTCATATGGCAAATGAGGTGGTCGCAAATTGTAAAATATGCCAGAAGGCAAAATACGATAGACACCCTCAGAAACAAATTCTCGGAAAAACACCCATTCCCTCATACACAGGCGAAATCCTACACATTGAAATATTTTCGACGGACAAAAAATACTTTTTAACTTCCATAGACAAATTTTCAAAATTTTCAATTGTTCAACCAATCGCTTCCAGAACCATTCACTCTGTAAAAAATAAACGACCCATCGACATGATTCACTCATCAACTATAAAGCTTAACACAGAAATTAGAGATAAAGTCTTAAATGCACAGAACATCCAACTACAAAGATTAAATAAAACTAGACAAGACAGAAATTTTCAAGTAGGAGACAAAGTTCTCGTAAAATCAAAAAAGAGGTTGGGAAACAAACTTTCAAATTTGTACACCGAAGAAACCATTGAAGCAGACTTGGGGACCACAGTCTTAATAAAAGGGAGGGTGGTCCATAAGGACAATTTGAGGTAATTATAAAAGAGAAGAAGATAATCTTGCACCCCGTTGAAAACAACGGCACTATTCTTAATTTTGCTGAAGATAATACTATAGATGACTGTGGTAACAAAACCATGCCGATTGGAAACTGCAGCAACGCCCTTACAACAACATTTTGCAGAGAAATGCCCTACACAACCTGCACACAGCAACTTCACTCAGGAGGCAACGCACACTGCTCGACTCGCACCAGCCACCTTGAACCCCTAACAATCATCGATGATGGCGTCATCATTCTCAATGACGGAACAGCTACGATCAATGGACAACTGGTAACCGGAACGTTCCTCGTTACATTCGACGACGAGGTAAAAATAAATAACACCATGTACCAAAACTTGAAGAGCTACGTTAAAAAATCACCAGCCCCCGCTGCATCAACAGTCCTTAACATTACGGACCATCAAGAAATACTGAGCTTACCATACTTACAAAAATTAAATATGGAAAACCTACGTTTCATTGGCAAAATAGAAAAGGCACTGGAAACACGGCCTATAATATCTGGAGTGGCCGCGATCGCCTTCTTGGTCATCTGCTTTACTATTTACAAGCTCTGTCAAAAATACCAGCGAGACCAACGTCAGCGTGACCTTCAAGTTATCATTGACAGCTTCAAGAAGTCCGAGGACGTCCTTCATCTGAGTAAGGGAGAAGTTAACACTGTCTCACAGCAAAGCGGAAGTTCCCAGGCTGATGCTTAAACAGAATGAAATAATGCAACGCGAGCGATACCTGCGGACTTGCACAACGACGTTGCCAAAATCCCACGCTACGGTCAGCGCAATCAGCACTCCGATGCAACGGCGGCTACCCAACACCATGCACGGGCATCCGGGTCAGCGTCAGCACCTTTACAGCATAGGGCTAGCTTCCGTTATAAGAATTAATGTACTTAGAGTTTAGTCGAATTTTGGAAATAAATCGTGACGGTCATCACCTCACCACCAAAGTCTTCTCATTCGCGCAACACGTCGCGTCTTAAAGAAATCCTAAAAAGGACCTTATTGTTAATTGGCGCCCAACGCGTCGTAAGACCCTCGACCCGTGTGAAAAAAAAAAACAAGGAGTCGTAAGACCCTCGACCTTTGTGCAAAAAAACGCGATCGTAAGACCCTCGATTCGACGTTTAAATAAAAACATTAAATACAAAAAATATATAAAACGCGTTCGATCCGTTTAAAAAAAAAAAAAAACCAAACCAGGAACGACTACAAGAGCGCAACTGAATTAAAAGAAGGAAGGAAGACACCCGACAGCGGCATTTAGCTCTATAATTAAATAAAATCATGTAAGTAGAGTGTTCATTGATACGCCCACTATTTTCGATTTGCAAAATATTTTAAAAGTGATTTTCCGAGTCTCAGTCAAAATAAAGGCACAAATTTTTATTAAAAACAATTAAATATAAAAGGAACAAAATTCTTTGTTCTTTGTGTTAAAATCTTATGAGTGTTAGTGAGATAGAAGATTTGTTAGACAGATTTCAAAAACTAAACACCGCGGAAAGTTTAAAACAAAATAGTTCAAACATGGCATTGACCAGTGAACAATTAAAATCCATTATAGAAGGCGCAGTTGCGAGCGCACTCGCCACACAGGAAAAAAGCTTTGAAAAAAAATTACAAGAAGTTCAGAAGCGTTTAGGTGGTGTAAATATAAGCACACCGGAAGTAGAAACGTATAGGGATGCCGAAATTATTATAGGTATCGCATGCAGTGAAACGTTAGATATTATGAAGTCCCTGCCGGACTTTGAGGGAAAGAATGAGACATACGTTTCTTGGAGGAAAGCGGCGCATACCGCCTATAAAGTATTTGAGAAATATGATGGTAGTTCCAAACACTACCAAGCTTTAGGCATTCTCCGTCGTTCGACACGCCTTTAAATTTTAAAGCTATTATTAACAGGCTTGACTTTACATACGCGAACAAACGACCGATATATTTAATAGAACAGGAGATGTCAACACTTCGTCAAGGAAACATGACACTTCTGCAGTACTATGACGAAGTGGAGAAAAAACTGACTCTGCTTATAAACAAGACAATTATGACCTACGACAACACCGTAGCTGCCTCACTGAACGAAAAATACAGAGCAGATGCGCTACGAGTATTTATTTCGGGCACAAGAAAATCGCTTAGCGACGTTCTTTTTTCGGCAAGACCAACCGATCTTCCTTCCGCTTTAGCATTAGCACAAGAAGTAGACGCTAATCATGAGCGATACACCTTCGCAAGTAGTTTCGCTCGTAGCACGGAGGAAAAACACCAAAGGGCTGAACAAAGAAGTGCATCGACAGAGGCTAAGTTTAACCCAAATGGTAAAAATCCGCATTTTAACAAAATACCACTAAGACAGCCACCCAGACAGGAACCGACCCAACCAATGGACATCGATCCTTCATTATCCCGCTTCAGACAATCAACCCAGAACCAACAGAATGGATCGTTTTCAAGACAAATTCAAAGCCCTTACGAAAATATTCAACCCAAATATAGCAATAATCAGGGTCAGACGATTAAAAGACCCAATAGTAGTAGCGATAGATATACAGGACCAAAACACCAGAGGATAAATCATCTGGCTGTAGAAAACGACCCACCAAATGAAACCAATTATGAATACCCGGCAGTAGCCGAGGAGGAATGTGAGAACATCAACGATGACCTAGTAGAATATGATGAAATAAATTTTTTATGCAATAACTCCCTGCTCCCATTCATAGAAAGGGATATCTCAGGGAGAAAAAAAAAACTTTTAATTGACACAGGAGCTTCCAAAAATTACATCAAACCTATTAAAGAATTAAAAAACGTTGTTTTCGTAAATAAACCATTTTCTATAAAATCAATCCATGGTCATAACACTATAAATAAAAAATGTATAATGCACATTTTTAATACAAATACAACATTTTTCTTGCTACCAAACTTAACAACGTTTGATGGAATTATTGGGCTGGACCTACTAAAAAAGACCGACGTCGTACTTGACCTAAAAGGAAGAAAGATAATAACTAACAGCAGTTCGGAGGAAATGAAATATTTGAAATGTGAAAATGTAAATTTTACAAAAGTTGAGGATATAGTGGTACCTCAGGAAATATTGGAAAAGCCAGGAAAAGAGAATTACGTCGCTGACGCATTGTCCCGACAGCACATCCACGCGCTAGAAGAGGATGCCCAGTCAGATATTGCCACAATACATAGCGAGCTATCACTCACCTACACTATTGAAAAAACCGACAAACCGGTCAACTGCTTTCGGAACCAGATAATCATAGAAGAAAGCGGAACTGCTTCAGTTAGAACGGTCATTATGTTTGGTGAAAAAACTCGACATCTCTTATATTTCTCGGATAGAGAAACACTTATACAGAGAGTATGCGATGTGGTCAAAAAAGACGTAGTCAATACAATTTTATGCGAACTACCAGTACTGGCATTTATCCAACATAAATTAATAGAAACTTTCCCAACAACCACATTCCGTTACACGAACCGTTTGGTGACTGACATCCTAGACAAAAACGAACAAAAAGAAATTACGGTGTCAGAACATAACAGGGCTCATAGAGCCGCTCAGGAAAACGTGAAACAGATTCTGCAAGACTATTTTTTTCCCAAAATGACTCATATGGCAAATGAGGTGGTCGCAAATTGTAAAATATGCCAGAAGGCAAAATACGATAGACACCCTCAGAAACAAATTCTCGGAAAAACACCCATTCCCTCATACACAGGCGAAATCCTACACATTGAAATATTTTCGACGGACAAAAAATACTTTTTAACTTCCATAGACAAATTTTCAAAATTTTCAATTGTTCAACCAATCGCTTCCAGAACCATTCACTCTGTAAAAAATAAACGACCCATCGACATGATTCACTCATCAACTATAAAGCTTAACACAGAAATTAGAGATAAAGTCTTAAATGCACAGAACATCCAACTACAAAGATTAAATAAAACTAGACAAGACAGAAATTTTCAAGTAGGAGACAAAGTTCTCGTAAAATCAAAAAAGAGGTTGGGAAACAAACTTTCAAATTTGTACACCGAAGAAACCATTGAAGCAGACTTGGGGACCACAGTCTTAATAAAAGGGAGGGTGGTCCATAAGGACAATTTGAGGTAATTATAAAAGAGAAGAAGATAATCTTGCACCCCGTTGAAAACAACGGCACTATTCTTAATTTTGCTGAAGATAATACTATAGATGACTGTGGTAACAAAACCATGCCGATTGGAAACTGCAGCAACGCCCTTACAACAACATTTTGCAGAGAAATGCCCTACACAACCTGCACACAGCAACTTCACTCAGGAGGCAACGCACACTGCTCGACTCGCACCAGCCACCTTGAACCCCTAACAATCATCGATGATGGCGTCATCATTCTCAATGACGGAACAGCTACGATCAATGGACAACTGGTAACCGGAACGTTCCTCGTTACATTCGACGACGAGGTAAAAATAAATAACACCATGTACCAAAACTTGAAGAGCTACGTTAAAAAATCACCAGCCCCCGCTGCATCAACAGTCCTTAACATTACGGACCATCAAGAAATACTGAGCTTACCATACTTACAAAAATTAAATATGGAAAACCTACGTTTCATTGGCAAAATAGAAAAGGCACTGGAAACACGGCCTATAATATCTGGAGTGGCCGCGATCGCCTTCTTGGTCATCTGCTTTACTATTTACAAGCTCTGTCAAAAATACCAGCGAGACCAACGTCAGCGTGACCTTCAAGTTATCATTGACAGCTTCAAGAAGTCCGAGGACGTCCTTCATCTGAGTAAGGGAGAAGTTAACACTGTCTCACAGCAAAGCGGAAGTTCCCAGGCTGATGCTTAAACAGAATGAAATAATGCAACGCGAGCGATACCTGCGGACTTGCACAACGACGTTGCCAAAATCCCACGCTACGGTCAGCGCAATCAGCACTCCGATGCAACGGCGGCTACCCAACACCATGCACGGGCATCCGGGTCAGCGTCAGCACCTTTACAGCATAGGGCTAGCTTCCGTTATAAGAATTAATGTACTTAGAGTTTAGTCGAATTTTGGAAATAAATCGTGACGGTCATCACCTCACCACCAAAGTCTTCTCATTCGCGCAACACGTCGCGTCTTAAAGAAATCCTAAAAAGGACCTTATTGTTAATTGGCGCCCAACGCGTCGTAAGACCCTCGACCCGTGTGAAAAAAAAAAACAAGGAGTCGTAAGACCCTCGACCTTTGTGCAAAAAAACGCGATCGTAAGACCCTCGATTCGACGTTTAAATAAAAACATTAAATACAAAAAATATATAAAACGCGTTCGATCCGTTTAAAAAAAAAAAAAAACCAAACCAGGAACGACTACAAGAGCGCAACTGAATTAAAAGAAGGAAGGAAGACACCCGACAGCGGCATTTAGCTCTATAATTAAATAAAATCATGTAAGTAGAGTGTTCATTGATACGCCCACTATTTTCGATTTGCAAAATATTTTAAAAGTGATTTTCCGAGTCTCAGTCAAAATAAAGGCACAAATTTTTATTAAAAACAATTAAATATAAAAGGAACAAAATTCTTTGTTCTTTGTGTTAAAATCTTATGAGTGTTAGTGAGATAGAAGATTTGTTAGACAGATTTCAAAAACTAAACACCGCGGAAAGTTTAAAACAAAATAGTTCAAACATGGCATTGACCAGTGAACAATTAAAATCCATTATAGAAGGCGCAGTTGCGAGCGCACTCGCCACACAGGAAAAAAGCTTTGAAAAAAAATTACATGAAGTTCAGAAGCGTTTAGGTGGTGTAAATATAAGCACACCGGAAGTAGAAACGTATAGGGATGCCGAAATTATTATAGGTATCGCATGCAGTGAAACGTTAGATATTATGAAGTCCCTGCCGGACTTTGAGGGAAAGAATGAGACATACGTTTCTTGGAGGAAAGCGGCGCATACCGCCTATAAAGTATTTGAGAAATATGATGGTAGTTCCAAACACTACCAAGCTTTAGGCATTCTCCGTCGTTCGACACGCCTTTAAATTTTAAAGCTATTATTAACAGGCTTGACTTTACATACGCGAACAAACGACCGATATATTTAATAGAACAGGAGATGTCAACACTTCGTCAAGGAAACATGACACTTCTGCAGTACTATGACGAAGTGGAGAAAAAACTGACTCTGCTTATAAACAAGACAATTATGACCTACGACAACACCGTAGCTGCCTCACTGAACGAAAAATACAGAGCAGATGCGCTACGAGTATTTATTTCGGGCACAAGAAAATCGCTTAGCGACGTTCTTTTTTCGGCAAGACCAACCGATCTTCCTTCCGCTTTAGCATTAGCACAAGAAGTAGACGCTAATCATGAGCGATACACCTTCGCAAGTAGTTTCGCTCGTAGCACGGAGGAAAAACACCAAAGGGCTGAACAAAGAAGTGCATCGACAGAGGCTAAGTTTAACCCAAATGGTAAAAATCCGCATTTTAACAAAATACCACTAAGACAGCCACCCAGACAGGAACCGACCCAACCAATGGACATCGATCCTTCATTATCCCGCTTCAGACAATCAACCCAGAACCAACAGAATGGATCGTTTTCAAGACAAATTCAAAGCCCTTACGAAAATATTCAACCCAAATATAGCAATAATCAGGGTCAGACGATTAAAAGACCCAATAGTAGTAGCGATAGATATACAGGACCAAAACACCAGAGGATAAATCATCTGGCTGTAGAAAACGACCCACCAAATGAAACCAATTATGAATACCCGGCAGTAGCCGAGGAGGAATGTGAGAACATCAACGATGACCTAGTAGAATATGATGAAATAAATTTTTTATGCAATAACTCCCTGCTCCCATTCATAGAAAGGGATATCTCAGGGAGAAAAAAAAAACTTTTAATTGACACAGGAGCTTCCAAAAATTACATCAAACCTATTAAAGAATTAAAAAACGTTGTTTTCGTAAATAAACCATTTTCTATAAAATCAATCCATGGTCATAACACTATAAATAAAAAATGTATAATGCACATTTTTAATACAAATACAACATTTTTCTTGCTACCAAACTTAACAACGTTTGATGGAATTATTGGGCTGGACCTACTAAAAAAGACCGACGTCGTACTTGACCTAAAAGGAAGAAAGATAATAACTAACAGCAGTTCGGAGGAAATGAAATATTTGAAATGTGAAAATGTAAATTTTACAAAAGTTGAGGATATAGTGGTACCTCAGGAAATATTGGAAAAGCCAGGAAAAGAGAATTACGTCGCTGACGCATTGTCCCGACAGCACATCCACGCGCTAGAAGAGGATGCCCAGTCAGATATTGCCACAATACATAGCGAGCTATCACTCACCTACACTATTGAAAAAACCGACAAACCGGTCAACTGCTTTCGGAACCAGATAATCATAGAAGAAAGCGGAACTGCTTCAGTTAGAACGGTCATTATGTTTGGTGAAAAAACTCGACATCTCTTATATTTCTCGGATAGAGAAACACTTATACAGAGAGTATGCGATGTGGTCAAAAAAGACGTAGTCAATACAATTTTATGCGAACTACCAGTACTGGCATTTATCCAACATAAATTAATAGAAACTTTCCCAACAACCACATTCCGTTACACGAACCGTTTGGTGACTGACATCCTAGACAAAAACGAACAAAAAGAAATTACGGTGTCAGAACATAACAGGGCTCATAGAGCCGCTCAGGAAAACGTGAAACAGATTCTGCAAGACTATTTTTTTCCCAAAATGACTCATATGGCAAATGAGGTGGTCGCAAATTGTAAAATATGCCAGAAGGCAAAATACGATAGACACCCTCAGAAACAAATTCTCGGAAAAACACCCATTCCCTCATACACAGGCGAAATCCTACACATTGAAATATTTTCGACGGACAAAAAATACTTTTTAACTTCCATAGACAAATTTTCAAAATTTTCAATTGTTCAACCAATCGCTTCCAGAACCATTCACTCTGTAAAAAATAAACGACCCATCGACATGATTCACTCATCAACTATAAAGCTTAACACAGAAATTAGAGATAAAGTCTTAAATGCACAGAACATCCAACTACAAAGATTAAATAAAACTAGACAAGACAGAAATTTTCAAGTAGGAGACAAAGTTCTCGTAAAATCAAAAAAGAGGTTGGGAAACAAACTTTCAAATTTGTACACCGAAGAAACCATTGAAGCAGACTTGGGGACCACAGTCTTAATAAAAGGGAGGGTGGTCCATAAGGACAATTTGAGGTAATTATAAAAGAGAAGAAGATAATCTTGCACCCCGTTGAAAACAACGGCACTATTCTTAATTTTGCTGAAGATAATACTATAGATGACTGTGGTAACAAAACCATGCCGATTGGAAACTGCAGCAACGCCCTTACAACAACATTTTGCAGAGAAATGCCCTACACAACCTGCACACAGCAACTTCACTCAGGAGGCAACGCACACTGCTCGACTCGCACCAGCCACCTTGAACCCCTAACAATCATCGATGATGGCGTCATCATTCTCAATGACGGAACAGCTACGATCAATGGACAACTGGTAACCGGAACGTTCCTCGTTACATTCGACGACGAGGTAAAAATAAATAACACCATGTACCAAAACTTGAAGAGCTAAAAAAAAAAAAATCACCAGCCCCCGCTGCATCAACAGTCCTTAACATTACGGACCATCAAGAAATACTGAGCTTACCATACTTACAAAAATTAAATATGGAAAACCTACGTTTCATTGGCAAAATAGAAAAGGCACTGGAAACACGGCCTATAATATCTGGAGTGGCCGCGATCGCCTTCTTGGTCATCTGCTTTACTATTTACAAGCTCTGTCAAAAATACCAGCGAGACCAACGTCAGCGTGACCTTCAAGTTATCATTGACAGCTTCAAGAAGTCCGAGGACGTCCTTCATCTGAGTAAGGGAGAAGTTAACACTGTCTCACAGCAAAGCGGAAGTTCCCAGGCTGATGCTTAAACAGAATGAAATAATGCAACGCGAGCGATACCTGCGGACTTGCACAACGACGTTGCCAAAATCCCACGCTACGGTCAGCGCAATCAGCACTCCGATGCAACGGCGGCTACCCAACACCATGCACGGGCATCCGGGTCAGCGTCAGCACCTTTACAGCATAGGGCTAGCTTCCGTTATAAGAATTAATGTACTTAGAGTTTAGTCGAATTTTGGAAATAAATCGTGACGGTCATCACCTCACCACCAAAGTCTTCTCATTCGCGCAACACGTCGCGTCTTAAAGAAATCCTAAAAAGGACCTTATTGTTAATTTATACATAACATGTACACAGCCGTCTGACCGGTGCCGTCTTTTGACCGCGCAGCTAAGAAACTTAGCCTTCCTTAGCTCCTAAGAATTATTGTAAGACCAGACACACATAAACTTGGAGCGGCACCTTTGATGCTCTATGATAATTTACCCTCATAAAAATATTTTTTGAGATTTAATAAACGCCCTTAAACTAAGAATTTTCATAAATTTAAGGAAAGTCACCATAAAATCAAGACATGACTTCATAAACACTATTATTTAAGGTTAGTTTACATTTTTTTCTTAAATCTAGAGCGATTTTTAATAATTTGGTTCGTTTAGCTTCTTTCTTAATATACGGGCAACATTTTTTCGAGATTTAATAAACGCCCTTAAACTAAGAATTTTCATAAATTTGTAATGTGTAATGAATTCTTGCATAAATTGTTTGATCATTTTGCGCTCCGCAAACACGTGTTCTCTCTACTAAACTTTTTCAAAAATGATGTTCGTGCCAACGTTGCCATCCATTGTCGAGCATGTTGTTGCCAACAGAGAAAAAATAGAATGATTTCCATTCCATGCCACGAACACTACCATCCACGAGAAAAATTTCGGCGAGCACAACATGCTCGCCTGTGGTTGGCGTGCTTAAATGACACTTTTCATTGTACACAAATATTCCTTAATGGGAATTTTAGCAAGTTTGTTCGTCATTTCTTCGTATGTTATTATAATTGTTTACTTTTGTAAGTAATGACTTATGTTGGTTGTGTAGTTGTCTCCCTTTTAGAGCTCTATTTGTCTTGAGAAGAAAATCAGGGGTCTTTCTGTAATGGATATATAATTTAAATTATATAATAATTTAAATCACCCGCACTATGTATTGTTGCATCAAAACATTTTGCAACTTCACCAAACATTTTCGCTTCTATTCTTGTGCGAGAAAGAGCATCCATTTCTTGGTTTTCTTTTCCGGAAAGATATTTAATTTTATAGTCGAATTCATTTAGTTTGATTTTCTGGCTCTTTAATGTTGCTGAGCAACACCAGTGGAGTGTGATCACTTAATATTTCAAATAGCCTGCCAAATAAGTATGACCTGTGAAATGGAGTGGGCGGATGATGTCCAAATATAAGCCGGCGTCGTTTGGGGATCGTCGGCGGCCGCTGCTTAGTTGCACTGTTGTTGTTTTTTTTTTTTTTTGCTGAAAGGGGTCCCGCAGCAATAAGTCGTTGGGGGGCGTCTTTAGTTTAGGCTCGCTTTATTTAACACTTGTTTCAATACTAATCTAAGTCTTAAGCTAAAGGGCTGCTGGGACCGCGGAGTAGCCTTCGGCTAGGCGAGAGGAAGCGAGCGACGACAGGGAGCAGCTAGAGCGAAAGCTCGTGCTCCCACACTGCTGCTTGAAATTAAACGCCCTCGTGGCGCGAACAACCTGAAATATTTCATTGCCCAGACTGTAGCTAGCCTTTCTTTTTTTATTATATTTGCTTAGGGGTTTTAGGCAAATTACGCCATTATTGAAAATGTACCCTTGCAATTCTGTTTCTTTCCTCATGAATTTTTTGGTATGCACATTTATCACTGTGCTTCATGTATTGATGCATATATATAAGCCATTCAGCCATTCAACCAATTGGCCGAAATCCGATCTTGTCGGCATGCCTTGGTCGGCTAGCATAAAGTGCAAGTGTCAGCATAATTGATGCATGCGGACCCCATTTGTATTTGGACTCAAGTGCATCTACCCTCACGCTCCAACCTAAGCGAGAATAGCTATATACATAACATGTACACAGCCGTCTGGCCGGTGCCGTCTTTTGACCGCGCAGCTAAGAAACTTAGCCTTCCTTAGCTCCTAAGAATTATTGTAAGACCAGACACACATAAACTTGGAGCGGCACCTTTGATGCTCTATGATAATATACCCTCATAAAAATATTTTTTGAGATTTAATAAACGCCCTTAAACTAAGAATTTTCATAAATTTAAGGAAAGTCACCATAAAATCAAGACATGACTTCATAAACACTATTATTTAAGGTTAGTTTACATTTTTTTCTTAAATCTAGAGCGATTTTTAATAATTTGGTTCGTTTAGCTTCTTTCTTAATATACGGGCAAAATTTTTTCGAGATTTAATAAACGCCCTTAAACTAAGAATTTTCATAAATTTAAGGAAAGTCACCATAAAATCAAGACAAGACTCCATAAACACTATTATTTAATGTTAGTTTACATTTTTTCTTAAATCTAGGGCGATTTTTAATAATTTGGTTCGTTTAGCTTCTTTCTTAATATACGGGCAAATCGGCCTAGTTTTGCAGGTCAATTTTTCGAATTCAAATCTCTTACGCATATGATTCCCAACTGCTTCTAACATCCCTGGCATGAAGTCACGGTTGCCGGGCAAATCTAAGATATTTAAATATGTATGTATGAAAATTATCCTTAAATTTGGAAAAACTACCAATAAATTTAAAAATTAATTAAGCCAACATTTTATTTTTAAGATTATGCTGTGGTCAAATACCCTTTATTTTAATGGTTACTTACCCTAAAACAAGGATAAACCTTTCTAAATGTAAGAAAAAAACTCACATTTTTTTTATAAAAGTTTTTTCTAACATTTAGGGTAAATCGCACTAAAAACTAGAAATTTTTCTACATTTAAGGAAAATCGAATTAGATTAAAAAAGTGGCTTTTTAATGGCGATTTCATGTTAAAATTTTTATGAGAGTAGAAACTCTAAAATATTAGAGCGGCGCTACACGCTGCCCCCAAACCAAAAATTAAAATAAAAAGCTTAAAACTCTAAAGAACTCTCTTGGTGACTTTCCGCATTTTACTTGGTTATCCACCCTTTTACGATTCCCATTTATCTAGCTACATTATCCAAAGACTTTCCATAGAGATAAAATGTTCTCCTTCAAGTAGAGATAGTTATGATTTCGTCTAAGTATACTAAACAATCCTTGTAGAGTAAGCCTTCCCATAGATAGTTTATGCATCTTTAAAAAGTTGCTGCATTCTTCAACCCGAAAGGCATACGTGTTTATTTATGATACTAATGTTTGGATGAGACAGCGGCTTTCGCAATGGATTTATCTTCCATTTGGATTTGGTGAAAACATTCTGGATCAATCGCTTTAAAATTCAATTTCTTTAGTATTTTATTCATTCGAGGAGTTATGAATTTGTCATTGACAAAAATTTCGTTAAGATTCCTATAGACAACTAATTGCTGAACAATGAAGTTAATTCGACTTAAGAATTATGCCCTGTTCCATCATTTCCTTTATTGTTTATTTACCTCCTGATCAACGCTCTGGGGTATTTATACGGCTTTCGGGAAGTCGGATCTTCATATTGGGTCTGGATGACACGTGTTTAGGTCAGGAGGCCCTCTGCGTCGGCCGCTGCCCCGCCTCTGCCCACCGAGCTCGGACACTCTTGAACTCCTGCTAGTTCGCGCTCTGCATATTCGAATGCATGTCTACCTTCGATAATATTTTCTGCCTTCCAAGAACTAACCTAATCTAAATAAACATTGAAAGCGAGACAAATCTACAACAAATTTTCGAAATTTACTTACAAATTATTTCAATCACATATCGAAACAAAAACTTAACCAAAAATTCTAAAATATACACAAAATATTCACGAAATTTATATTAAAATTATCGAACCAAATATTTTAACAAATAAAAATGTCCTATATTAGCTACATACACACATACCTAAAATAAAATATACCTAAATCAACACGGGTGCGAACACGATTGTTTTCCAAATTTTCGACTTGGGCCGTAGCGACCTTGTTGTTTTATTTGCTTTTTTTTTGCCCTTTCCTCCCGAACAAGAGCCAAAGCTTTAATTCCACCTTTCCAGCTATGTACAAATTTATTTTGAAAATAATTATTTATCACGAATAATTTCTTAATTAGTAATTAATTTTTTATTACGAGATAAAATCCACTATTCGTGGAACTTTTTTTCTCAGTCAACTAAATATAAACAAACGTCCACGTCCGAGCTACACAATACAAGCCAAATATTAAGAAATAAATTATAAAATCTAAAATCAATACATGCACTCACTCGTTCCACCACAAAAAAGGCTTTAACTGCCGTAGACGTTGCCTTATGGAAGTTTATTGGCACAACTGATCAAGTGAGTCAATTTGAGGCATACATAAAAACTCCTCGCACCTCCGAATCTGAAAATTTTTCTCCCTTCATGTGCCAAGTTGGGCCATGTGGGAAAGAGATATGAGAGCTGCTCCGAAATTCTTTCCGCATCAGTGGTCAATACGGCTATTTTTGCAAAATAGCTCTGCATTTGTAATTTCTTGATAGTGTTTTCTGTTTGTAGAAGGGATGAAACTGCAGAATTGCCGAATCTGGCACCAGACTGTTTTTGGGGGGTTGTCGGGTGAGATTTGGGTGGTGAAATTTTCTATAGATTTTTTTTTTTTGCTCGTTTTAGCGTTAGTTTAAATATAGAATTTGATTTTAATATTGTATTATGATTTCAGTAAAAATGTCTCTTTAATGTTTTCCATCCTTTATTTTTGAATTTCTTACTGATTTCAGATTGTTGTTCCACCATTTGTCTTTTTTGTTAGATGTGTTTGAGGAATTGCTTTGAGGAGGATAATTTTTTGGATTGGTGCAGCTTCTTAGTTTATAATAAATATAGCCTTACGTAGAGACCGGACGCGGAAGGGCTACTGCAGAATCCAATCACCGATTGGGAGCCAACGACCTCGCCACTGTAGCCACGGCCCAGAGCAGCAGTCTTTCCCGGTGCTGGCTTTCTTCTCCCGACGTGGCGGCAAACTAATCTTGCCGGTCGCCGGTTCCCGTGGTGGTGTGGCTGAGCCTAGAGCGTCGTCAGTATGCGGCACAATATACCCGGCAGCGGTTCCGCGTCAGCGCTGAGGACGGGAACTACAAGTGACCATGAAACCGTCAGGCATGCGTCCGCTTCAAACCCCAGAAGTAGGAGACGCCCCTTATTACTTTTTTCCGGCAAGGAGTCGTCAGTTAATTTTATTATATCCTTGTAACTTTTAATCTTAAGAAATATTTAATAAGCTTGGGATTTAGCGTTGTTAGCTCTAAGTTAAGTTAAATCGGCACTGAAGCCATTATATTCCCCATATTAGAGTTAAGACGTTACAAAAGTAACTCAAGTCTTCTAAACGCTATTCTAGTGGCTGGCGAAGATCGAATAATCGATATAAAAGCTGATCCAGATCCGATCGTTAAGAACCAGAAGTGCACTCGAAGTGTGATCCCTAAGAGGATCGATTTTTTCACTCTCTTCCACCGCCGATTACCACAAGACGCAGACGTGCCTGTCGAGCACAGAAGACCCAATTATTGACACCGACACACATACACGTGCAGTTCAAACCACGACGCGGCAAAGCGTTCCTGGCAGCGACCGACCAACATCGTAAGTTAAAATCCAGTTGTAAGGTACTACTGCACAGAATGTGCAATCAAAACTGGAGATTCCAAAATACTTATATATATTAAGACACTTTAACTGCGCAATTGATTTACAGATGCGGGGCCCATTCACTCTCCTCTACTCCCTCTCGACTCTGTGAGTCTCTAATCTCGGCATTACCATTCGTAAAACTTGCAGAAGCCGAGACAGGCCCCGCTCCCTGGGAAGAGCTCCACTCGACCTGTGTGCGAACCACGCGTATTGGATTCCTATACGCGGCGAGCCCCGGCCGAGAGTGTTCCTGTTAGTATCGTTTTGGTCGTGAACGCCTCGTCCAGGCCGAGATGCCCTAAGAATTGGTTAACCGCGAGAATCCGGTGCCAACTCTGCGTCCAGACGAAGATGCAAACCACGGCCAAGTCGATCGCTGTCCTTCCGTCCGATGATATAGGAGCTGTGTTGAAATATCCTTTTATTTTTGTATCCCAAATAGTCAAAGAGCATAATTGCTTGTTATTAAATTGAATTTCCAGTTCCTTAGCCTACGGCTGCACGCTCCAGAAGCAGCGACATAGCAGCCGTTTTATATATATTCTATATATGTATCGTATCAATATATTTAGCGGGCAGAGAGTTTTATGCATGCACATATGTATATAAGTGGTCAGCACACGATGCGTTTACATGCGAATGCTCCAAACAGAAGATCGATATTCTAAGATAGGTTGAACTAATGAATTATATATGTCTTTTTTAACATAGGGGTCATTGAAGTTAAGGTAATAATTCCCTTGCTTGGGAACGATATGAGAGATTTTCATTGCTTGCATTTAGAGCCCTTTCTGTTTGTTTACGCGGCACCATTATTGAAAATCGTCAAATCAATTTGTAGTCTCCCTATATTACGCGCAAAGCTTGAAGTTGTCCGCCAACATAAGTCAGAATTTGGGGCTGGCCTTTAATATTTCATATAAACAAAAAGAGACCCAAATGGCTATTTTGCTGTACTCCAAAAGTAACCATGACAGCATTATATTAGGACTTCCTAAAGATCAACTTTTGCGTCCTGCCACTCAGATAACTTGAGATCCAAGTAGAAAGATCAACTGGAACTCCCATTAAATCGAGTTTTCTAACGGAAGAGAATGATTACCACAGAGTCAAATTTGTTATTTAAATCAGTATAGATTACTTCTGTCTAAAAGTAATTATGGCCCTTTATAATTAAGGATGTGAGCTCCAAAAGAAAAATCGTTGTTGGTATTCGCTTAATAAACCCATGTTGAAATTAAAATGAATTATTAATCTTTACAGGTGCTGCAAATGTGGACTAATGACATTTTCGAAATGTTTTGGGATGGCTAACAACTATAACTCTCTAGGTTGCTACCGATTTGCGAACTATTTTCTGGAGAGGAATAAATAAAGGTCAAATAGGGGCTAAGGAAGAATTGGACCATTCAACAAGTTTACTTTTTCTGCATGAGAATAGAAATAAATAATTAAAAATATTAAAAAAATATGTATTTGGATTTTTTTTGTACCAAGTTTGGCGAAAAAAGTATGGCTGCCTACGTTTGTTTTATGGCCTTCAGCCGATAGGGTACACATGGGGATCAACGGATGACCAAGTCATCGGTAGTGCGGCTATACTCTCCAAATGATGGGCGTCTTGAAGCAGGTCCTCGGTTGAGTTTCGACCTGGGATGCTGACCAATTGTAGTCGGACGGACGTAGGCAAGTTTTTTAATCGCCTTCCCTCAAGTCAAGCGTGTTTCATTTAAATCATCGGAAAGATAGCCAACATGAGGCTGAGGACAAGACTGACCCTAGAGACGACACAGACAAAGCCAAATTCTTTGCGGAGATCGCGCAATACGAGGCCTTCCAAACGGCGAACCCGGCGGCGTTCAATCCCTTCAATGGCAAATTTCAATCGGTTTCTGGAAGTGAGCGAGAGCGCACCTAAGAGAACGAAGGACCCACAGGGTATGCCAATAGCGACAAACTTTATGAGCAAGGCAAAAAAATTTAAGATGGTGGCCAGACAGTCTAGCTATGGCTCTGGTGGATGAGCTCCACGATGACAATCATGTGCTTTCCGAGAAGTGGGAGGAGATTGAGGCCAAATTGGCCGGCATGATAACGGACAGAGATGAAGGCAAGCCAGCCATTTCTCTTCCTTATCAACCACGGCTGCCTGCCGCAGCTAGAAGCCAACGACTATAAATTCTGGTACAGCATTAGGAAGGCCAAGATCAAAGTTTTCTTGGCCATGCCGGACGACATATTGTAAGAGGTCGATGACACCAACATCATCGACGACATGTCCCCGGATACCAACCCAACTAACATCGACGTTGAAAATCGTTCAGAGTAATCTGATTTGCACCTCGCAGGCTTCAGCGAATATCACGATTCTTTTAAGGGAGAATGACATCGACATGGGTCTGGTACAGGAGCGTTGGACCAGGACGAGTCGCTTAATCGCTTGATCTCTGGATACACACAGCTGTGCACAAACTCGAATGGTAGATCAAGAACATGCATAGTAATTAGGGGACACTGGCTATCGGATGCAACACACGCATACCGAAAAGGCAAGTCGACAGAAACAGCATCACAAGAAATTTGATATCATGACGAGATGACACTAAAATACAAGCAATACACGAATGCCGCCTTCCTAGACATCGAAGACGCGTTCAATAACGTGATCGCGGACTTCATAACTGTTAGGTATTGAGGGACACATCAGGGCATGGATCGGTATTATGCTTAAGACGAACAGTACGATCACAGCCGCGCTGAGTGGCACTCACTTCACGCAATGTCTGCACTGAGGCACACCTCAGGGCGGGGTTCTATCGCCCCACTCTGGCTTAAAAATATGAATGGCATATTGGAAGAACTCATTATCGGTGGTGTCAAAGCAGTTACGTACGCAGACGACGTAGTAATGATAGTATCAGGACGTTATCAGGACCTATCATGACGTTATCAGCGAAATAATGACGGGTGCGCTGTGAAAAAACCTGCGGACTTGGTACAACACCACTAAAACAGAACTGATGCTTCTCACAAGAGGAACCAAGATACCAACATTTAACATGACCAGCGTAAACGGCATGGAGTTATAAAAATCGGAGCAGGCAAAGCACCTAGGAGTGATACTGGACACCAAGCTTTCATGGAGAAACGTTGCTGAGAGAGTTAGAAAGCTAAGCGTTGCATTCTAATTCTGCAAGACAATTTTTGAGACAATAGGGGCTACACTCAAATCAACAGACCGCGGAGTTTAACTTCGGGAACGTATTCACGACCTAATACCCAACAAAGGGAGATTGGAGCAGGGACAGAGAAGCCGTAGACGACGAAGTATCCCTCTACACCGACCGGTTCCAAGATGGGCTGTGAACTACGAAAGCAATCCAATAAAATTTTAAAAATTCAAATCAAACAGAAAATTGTACAAAGAAATAAGGTTATGTTAGGTTAAACCGGACGCTCCTCATTTTGGCCATTTATAGGCCATTATGGGCCTTATTTATCCGGATGTTAATGTATGGACCTTAAGATTGTTTAAGCTGACTCTGTATGGTGGGTTGCTTTGATAGGAGCAACCGTTTCTCCAAGAGCTTCTTTGCGCCGTGTGTCTTTTTTTCCTTTTCGGTTTATCATGCTTAGCATACTTGGCGATTTTGAAAAATTACTTGAGGTTATTGAGTTGGAGGGAAAGGTCCCTGATCCACCAGGGTGGCTTATTCCTTTTCTTGGTTCTTGATAATTCCCAGTAATTCTTTAGAGAGGATCTCTAGAGACATTTCTTTGTCTTCCTCGGATTTTACTGGACAAGTCGCAAGCCTAATTGCGATTGTTTTTTGTAACTTTCCCCAGTTACAATTCAAGCAGTTTTCTAAAGACACCTAACAGTATGTACTTGTGGTCTAAGAAGGATGATCTCTCTAGGACTTTCAATTATCATACCATACCTTTGCCCCATCTAACACGCTTGACGAGGTGAGACCTTCGAAGTTGTTTTTCTCCCCAACGTTTGCTATATTTAAATTTGGTTGAAAGTATGAAGTCTAAAAGAGTCGTTTATATCGGGGCTCCCCCACACGATATGGTGCGCGTTGGCGTCTACACCCACAAGCAGTTACTTACTTACTCCTTCGCGCCGGCTCTTACCAGACTCCTGAGTTTTTCTGGGGGAGCTGGCCTATGGTGTGCCATGTAGCAGTGAGCTATCAGGAGGCGCTTACTACCATCACTACAGCCAGTTCATCCGAGCTGCAATGAAACATAAGGTTAGCTTGAAGACCCTTCTGTACGAGTACCGCGGTTCTGTTCCTGCTAACCGATGCGATGGGTAGAATACATTGTAGTTTGCCCAGGCAATCTTGGACAAAAGCTACATCGGCAGACTTTTGCACTATGGCAATGAGGAGTTCCGCCGAAGCGATCTTGCTCTTATGGAGATTGAGTTGCAGCACCTTGAGGGACATGGGTACCGGGCTCAACTCCACTCGACGGGTTAACTGCTAACGTCACGTCACCGTCTTCCTCCTCTTCGGTCTCGTCGAGCGCCAGTTCCTGGGCGGCATCACCAATGGTTTCTAGACCTAGGTCCTTCGGCACCTTCTGCACATTGGCCCCCTCTTTGGGTAACGGGTTCATAATGTGCAGTACCATCAAGTCTGCGGTTGGGATGTCCAGATTCTGACGCTGCAGCAGCTTCACCGCTCGGTCCCCTTAAATAGAGATGGGAAAGAGTACCTTCGCCTTTGGGATGGATAGAATTAGTTTCCTGTTCACCACCTCCAGCTTGGTCCCGTCCCACAGCGCTTCCATCTGGCAGACCGTTTGCGTAAGTCACTTTACAGTCAGGTCATCCATACACTTTAGGATTTTAACCCCATCGGCCCAGGTAAGCTTTACCTTCCCCTCTTCGGATAGGGCAGCTTTTGACTGGCGCCTTTGACTTATTTCCCTCGCTTAAACGCTTCGGCCGGGGAGCTTTTTCCTGGTTCCGGCGAGCGAAGAAAGTTTTCTTTCTCTTCTTTTGAAAGCTGCATGCTATCCAGGTCCGAGTCTGTATAGACTACGACACCCGCGCGGCTTAGCCTTCTTGGGTCGTTTATGTGGCAGTAGCGTTGTAACTGACCTGCGTGGGACCGAAACGCTTTTTTGAATATTTGGCTGTCGCGACGGCGCAAATAACGGCTAAATGGGGAATGCAAAATATGCAAAAGCAAGCACTGGCGGCATAATTAAATTTGAGAAAAACACTGAATTCGAATACAGAGAAAATAAAAGCTGCATACAGACGCGAAGTAAACGTGATATTCTAATAAACAAAAATAAAAGATTTAGTTATACCCCGGTGGTTTTATCAAATATGTAACACAAATCGAGAGCGCAAGAAAAAACACTTCCGTTTACTTTGAAAGATTCTGATCTATAGTGTGCTCGCGCCGGTGCTCGGCCCAATGTGACTGCGAATTGTTCCATTACCTTCCCTCTTATCTAGTCTCCACTCTTTCAGTTCTTATCTTTTATTACTTCATTATTCTCCCTTTTGTTTTATTATTTTTCCCTTAAATTCTATATGTTCATATTCTTATACTTAATGTCAGCGTCATACCACCCCCAACCTCAGTGGCTCTTTCCCAAAAATTAACTGGGCCGTTCTGAATTTTTTTTTATTCCGATGTACTTCTGTTAATTGCTAGAATCAATTAAAGAATGTGCTCATTTCATTTTGTCTGTTCTATTCCTGTTAGCTGGGCTATCATTGTTGTTACCGTTCTGTTAGTTTCGGTGGATATTCCTGTGCAGTATACGGAGCCGTAAAATACTGGCGGCTACCATGGCATCCTCTCTTTCCGTCCTGTGAATTGGACTCCGTTATGGGATATCAAGGTTTTACGTGCTCCGACCCTTGTTACTACCCTTTCCCGAAAAACACGCAGAAATGTATACGCCGTTTCTTACCGAATCGCCGCTAGCTCTACCCACTTGGAGAGCTTGTCTATTATTACCAGTAACGTGATGTTTCCATGTTTGGTCCGTGACAGTAGCCCAACAAAATCCATGCACATAGTTACCCAGGGTGCTTCTGTGATCTTTGTCAGCATTTTCCCTGCCACCTTCTGTTGTGATACCTTGTATCGTTGTCAATTTTGCCAATTCTGACGAACTTCTTTACGTCTTTTAACAGAGGCCAAATGTACCTATTCTGAATCCTTTTCAGAGTCTTGAATGTTTCTAGGTGACCTGTTTCCTTCATACAGTGGTTTTCCGTTAGTATTTGTGAAACCTCTTCCCCGCTTGCACACAGCTCCAAAGAATGTTGATCCCGTCTGTCCCCGCCTCGTTTATATAGCCTGTTCCCTTCTGTTGTTCTTTTCGAGTCCTTTCGAACGCCTTGCACTTTGTTATACCAAGCTTCCCGGGCAACTTATCGTTTTTAGCTCGATCGGCGGGGCCTGGACTGCGTATCTGCCACTACGTTTAGTTTTTCCTTCCTATACTGGACCTCGGACTGAAAGGGCTGTAGTCCTAATGCCTTCCAGGTACATCTTGTACTTCCCGATGCCCCAGTAAATAGACAAGCATTCCTTTTCCGTTGCACTGTAGTTTTACACGTTTTCCGTCCTCGGCTTCAAGCGTTAGCACAGCTCCTATTTCCATATGGGTGGCGTCTGTTTACTGTTTGAATTATTTTGTGAAATCCGGGCAGGCCAGTAACGGTGCCTGTGTTAGACTATTTTTAAACTGATCGAATGAGCTCTGGTAACATTGTCCGAATTGATCCTGAGGTTTGGCTTTTATAGCCTACAGAACACTTCCTGTAGTTTTTCCAGATGTTCTTTCTTACTTCGGCCTTATCTAACGCCCTTTGAAACAGAGCCAGTGCTGTTGTTAATCCGAATGGCATCTTTGTCCATTAGAACAGTCCTCGTCCGGGTACTGGTAACGCAGTGTATTGCCTGCTTCCCTGTTTCAAGCTTCCCTTAGTTATAAAGTTCATTCTTGGAACCGGGTATACATCCATTTCCGTTTTATCATTCCATAGCCGATAGTCAATGAACATCATCCGGTTCTTGGAACCGGGTATACATCCTTTTCCGTTTTATCGTTCAATATCCGATAGTCAATACACATCATCCACTCGTTTTTCCTTACTAATACCACCGATGTGCTATATGGACTGTACCGTTCTGGACTGGACTGGACGAATTTTGAACCCGATTCTTCTCAGGTATTGTTTATGAACACCCGGTCGAGTTTCTCTTCCTAGGAGAGTTTCGTGAATCACACCAACTTCATCAGCCTCATTGAGTTCTCCCTTACTGGCTTGGGTTCTCGTTGTTTTAGTTCAGGGTTTGTTGTTTTTGTTAGGGTCTTCAGCTGCTCTTCATATCTCGGCGCTAGGATGTATTCGAGGAGTTCCGCCGCCAGCTGTATTCATGAGTTTATCTGAGTTGGCGTTGTGTTCCACCAGTCGCAGGCTATTCCTTCTAAAATGAATGGCATTGTTTGGACCAGGTGATCCATTTGAATCCCGTATCTAACGGCCCATTGTTCCATCTTCTCTAGGAACTCTAGCGGTTGGTTGATTGAAAAGCGAGGTTGGACAGTGGACTAAGAGCAGTACAGAGGGCCTGACAGAACTAATGCAATTGGAGAAGAGTACCAAACTCCAACACTAATTCGTTAGTAGCCACCATTGAGAGAGCCCTTCACAACGCTCGCGGAGTGTTTTTGCACATATCCGTGGCATGGATCTGCAAATCAGGGGTGCTGAGGTCAACCCTTAAAAAAGCACTTGAAACCATAATCGGAACTGACACCCTAGATATACACATCTGACTGCAGGAAAGGCAGCTTAACGCCTAGTTGCATCAGAATATATGTCGTTACACGGATCCGGGCACAGTTCAATTGGTCGAGACTTAATCCGTACATCTGATTACATATCCAGAACTTGTTCACATGTAAAAACAACATTCATTCACTCCACGACTGGAAAACGAGTCAGGACTATATTCAAACCCTCAACATATTCACTGATAGCTCGAAGATGATCATTTACCACGGAAAAATTGCCAACTGTTAGTGTGGATTCTCACAGGTGACGTGAAAAACGCCGAGTTGTTAAGTCAGCTTCATTTTCACGTGCCGAGTAGAAATACTAGATCTTATACACCCATAGTTTTCCGACACTGTAGAGAACATTCTTTGATTTGCATAAACCCTCCCCTTAGAGTCTAATTTGCAAATTTTACTTTGTAAACAATAACCTCAAACGTAGATAACCTTCCTAAACTAAAAGATGCTAACCCATGTAGAGCATTTGCAAGTAAACAATCAAGCAGCATGCCTGTAGTCTATATCCTTGTTTTATGCCACTTGCGTGTACTGACCGTATGCCCAATAAGCACCGTCTCTTTCACCTAAAACTCTAATATCCTGGAAATATCCCATTCAATTAGCATTATTTTACTGTGTATGAAAATCATTGACTTTTGTACTGTTTTAGTACATTTTTATTCTATATATTGTATAATAAATCGTATGTATTTATGTATGTATGTATGATGAATATTTTATTTATATTTTTAAGTAGCTGGTTATTAATGAAAATATTACTTTGAACAATGATATTTGAACATAATTTAAATATGTGTCTAAAATGTAATGTGTGTTTCTGGTTTTTGTAATGGACTCTAAGATCTTAAAAATTACGAGTAAAATGCAGTTTACATTTAATGCTAAAAATGACGAGTTCGGTTCGCAAGCCAAATGTATTATGATGAGGAAACAACTGTTCTAACTCCATAACTACCCTTGAAGCTATCGTTTTCCTTCTTTCCGATTTTCGATAGCAGCGTCAACTCCTTCCATTTTGTTTTCTTCGGTCTTTTGCCGTTTTGATTTAACAGCATTTCTTTCTAGCTCATCGCTATCTCGAACGGTATCTGGCGAAACGCACCGTTTTAGAACGCATCGATCGACATCTGCATTTGTAAGCTTTTCACAAGTCTTGAATTTGTTGGATACTACATCTTCTGTTTCAATTGGGTTAATGGTAGCTTGTAGAGCTTGCAGAGGTTTTTGAAATTTAACAATCACGGCAGTCATGTTGTCACAACCAGTTCCATCACCCATAGTATTTGGCGCTAAACAGTTGTCAAAGAGCTAAAAGTATACAATTTATTACAAATCTGTAACTATCCAAAATAAATTGTTAAAGTATTAGTAATATTTTTTAGCATATTTAATTTTATGTTCAACGACAATTTATTTAAATAAGGGGTTACATTTTTCATTTTGGTCAAATGAGATAAAAAATGTAAATACCTAACATACATATTATATTTACATTTTTACAATTTAGATTTAGAGTTACAGTTTCGAAATTTTCTCTACATTTACCGATCGTTTCTATGGCAGCTGTATTATATAATTAGCCGATACGCATAAAATTAAAATCAAAATTCTAAAATAATAATAAATGGCCTAAATTCTAGAGATTAAGTAAATATGTGAAACAACAACAGTATGTGAGCTTTCTTTTATTTTGAAGCTATATGATACAGTGTTTTTCATAAAATAAAACCAAAATTCTGAAATTATTAAAAATGTCATAAAGTAGATGAAAATATGCTTAAAACCAGCAAAGCTATTATTTTTTAATAAAAGTGGCTCGTTCCGACTTATATGCCAGTTAGAATATGTTGAAGACTATGATTAAACTTTCATTCGGATAACTTTAAAGCTGTGAGACTAGTTTGACTAGAAATGGACATGGCTGGATCAAATCCTGCAAGGGTCATACAAATCTGAAAAGCAGATCAATCTTATCTGTGGTAGCTTCATAATATGTAAGTATTATCTTGCCAGCTACGACAATAAAAAGAAGGCGACTATCTGCAAAGCTTCCTTCAGATAACTCAAAAACTGAAATCAGTTTGTGTAGAAAACGGAACACGGCTAGATCGACGTAAGTGGTGCTGATTATAATATGTGTAAACTGACTAAAATAATAATGTGCCAGTGTAATTAGGAATATTCTTATTAAAAACTTTAAAAAATATATAAGCACAAGAAAGATTTTTTGAAGCTAAACATTTTTAAGTTTCAAACATACGGATATTTTGATACAAAATAATCATTAATTTGATATATGATTATATTTTGATTAAAAAATACGTTCTCGTTTTAAAATAAGTGTATAATACGAGCCCTCTTAAAAATACTAAAATTCGATTATGAGATGAGATAATAGTAATTTGCAGTCCCTATTTGTACCCCTATGCCATCTTCAATTTATGAAAATGGTTATATCGAAAAAAGGCGTGTCTATAGTTATAAATGTTAAAAAACTAAACAGTTATAATTTATTAATAAGATGTCCGTTTTGGAAAATGCTACACAGCCGCCATTCGTTTAATTTTATTTCACAAAAAAATGTATTCTTAAATAAAAACCGCGAATATCAATAATTCGCGCATTAAATATTACTACATGGGGTATACTTCTAAGGCACATATTGGCAAAATAAAATTTGATATAAATAAACTTAGTTGAAAAACATGGTTCGAAACTTAAATAACCACCTGTTGCCATGTAACTCTCAGTGTTAACACATTTCACTCCGCACGTTGCTTTTGATTACATATTTTATAACATTTATTTGGATTAGTACAGTGCAATACGGGTAACTAAAAAATTTTTAAAAAATCTTGTGTAGGTATACGAATTAAAGGTCCGTTGTCTTAAAAAAAAAAAGATGCTTCGTGCTAAAGTTCCAAACGGTTTATGGGATCATCCGATATAGAAAAAAAGAAAATGTCTTAGTTATAGAACTACTGGTCACATCGGTATTAAAATATTGTGGAAGCTAAAATTCAAAAACCAAATTAGTAAAATAATAAAAAAAATGGCTATTAGCTCCAAATTATATTTGTATATTTAATTTATATTTGTATATTTAATTTTCCGATGAATAAAATGAATGTTATCTGGAAATTTTCATTCAAGTTTGCGTGAAAAAGGAAAAACCGGCGGAAATGGCAAAATCAAATCGGCTTATAATGCCGTGTAAGAATATAAAAATTACGATAAAAAAAAAACGGAAGATAACTTTGCAAGCCAATGATTATATACCCGTGTAGTTATAAGAATTAGTAACTATATTTAAAATTCTTTAAACAAAAATCCATGTAGCGTTAATGGAATCGATTCTGGATAAAATTTTACATTATTTATTTCTCGTTTAAGCACCATTGGAGAGATAAATTTACTGACCCTTCTTCTGGCAGCTATGATAGTCGTCCGATATTAATCTAATTTAAAAAAATGTTTAAATCGTTATTTTCCTATTCATTTTTCAGATTGTTTCATAAAACTAAAGCCAAAATTTAAGAATTACATCTCAGAGTACCCGAAAATTTTTTGAAACAACTCTGGTCAATGAGAGCCTTAAGATAAGCTAAACCGATCAGTCTCTTTCTGACATATATACTACCTGCAATATAACTTACTTATAAATTAGTTATAATTATTAATAATTTTTTCAGAACTCAAAAATATTTATATCAATGGTTTATATAAGTACGAGAAAATACTTTACCTCTTCACAAATGACTGACAATTTCTTATTTTTTTCGTTTAACCTCAATCGCACAAAATCAACAACTTCATCACTAGACATATAGTTCCATATGCCATCACAGGCCAATACCATAAACTCATCTTCTGGCGTAATAATTAATTTTTTAATATCTGGTAGAGCAGAAATCATTTGTGACTCAGCTGGCAATTCAATATTGGTTTTGTATGCATGGTCGCCAAGGGCTCGAGATAAATTTAAGCCGCCATTAACACGACCATCAAGGGTAACTCGCCCTCCAGCCTTTATAATTCTGGCGGCCTCTTCATCATCTTCTGGTTTGTGATCGATACTCATTTCAATAACTCGACCATTTCGGGATATGACACAACGAGAGTCGCCTGCATTAGCTACGTACAGATCGCGACCGTGCAATAAACAGACAACAGCAGTGCATCCACTGTCTTTTCCAGGTTCCTCAATCATGTTCGCGCAAAAATGGTCATTTGCCTTTTGATCTTCATCTGTTTCCTCTTCCTCGCTAATTTCATCATCCTACAGATAAACTTGTTAGTATACATTCTATTACCTTTTTATAACTTACTTCGTCATCTTCCTCATCTTCACCAATGTTATCAACTTCATCATCAATATCATCATTTGAGCTGTCCGCACCTACTATATTTGGGGACTCGACTGGGTCATTTTCTTTGTAATCGACATCATCATCGGTGGAGGTATCATCATCCTGGATACAATCAAACTTCTTAAGGAACTGTTTGGATTCCTTACTGGTAGATGTTATTCCAGTTATATCGATTTCTTTGCATTGGCCGGTCAAGTTTTCTTTCCCAAAAACTTTGGACCCAAATACCAAAGTTTCAATTCTTTTGGTATTCCCTATACAGGCGGCATTAGCCATTGAGGAAGTAACACTCCCATTCTGATTATTCTGGGAGCCGTCGGATTTTTTCCCACTAGATTCTTCCCATACACCGGATTGAATAGAATCATTATTGCTTTTGCTACTACTACTCACAGCGGACTCATCTACAGATAACTGCATTGCCATGGCAGCGGCTGCAGCTGAAGTGGAAGAACCTTCTGGTTTCGCTGTGTGGTCCATTACAGCCTTGTTAACAGCTTCGGCAGCTACTGCCGCTGCGCGACGTCCTCGTAAATAGGGGGATTGCAATTTGGACACACTGTCCCCAGATGAAAGATTAACTTTACCATGAGTTAACGGAAGCCCTTTATATCTTTCTAAAACTTCGTTTAATGGCAAATTACTCTCCTCCTGCAACTCAGCTAAGTCTTCCTCCGCATCGTCATCGTAGTCCGTCGCTTCTCCCTCGACGAAATTATGCTCGCCTGCTAATACTTTTAGTATGGCAACTACTGATGGATCCAGCAGAGTTTTGTCAAATCCCAAAAAGGCATCTTTGAGAGCCTTATCAAAATTCCCATTTCTATATGATTCTAGATTTCTAAGGAATTCTGGGAACTTGTCGGCACAGTACTGTGCAACCTCAGCTCCGCCGTGACCATCATACACAGCAAAGCAAAGCCAAGATCAAAGTTTTCTTGGCCATGCCGGACGACATATTGTAAGAGGTCGATGACACCAACATCATCGACGACATGTCCCCGGATACCAACCCAACTAACATCGACGTTGAAAATCGTTCAGAGTAATCTGATTTGCACCTCGCAGGCTTCAGCGAATATCACGATTCTTTTAAGGGAGAATGACATCGACATGGGTCTGGTACAGGAGCGTTGGACCAGGACGAGTCGCTTAATCGCTTGATCTCTGGATACACACAGCTGTGCACAAACTCGAATGGTAGATCAAGAACATGCATAGTAATTAGGGGACACTGGCTATCGGATGCAACACACGCATACCGAAAAGGCAAGTCGACAGAAACAGCATCACAAGAAATTTGATATCATGACGAGATGACACTAAAATACAAGCAATACACGAATGCCGCCTTCCTAGACATCGAAGACGCGTTCAATAACGTGATCGCGGACTTCATAACTGTTAGGTATTGAGGGACACATCAGGGCATGGATCGGTATTATGCTTAAGACGAACAGTACGATCACAGCCGCGCTGAGTGGCACTCACTTCACGCAATGTCTGCACTGAGGCACACCTCAGGGCGGGGTTCTATCGCCCCACTCTGGCTTAAAAATATGAATGGCATATTGGAAGAACTCATTATCGGTGGTGTCAAAGCAGTTACGTACGCAGACGACGTAGTAATGATAGTATCAGGACGTTATCAGGACCTATCATGACGTTATCAGCGAAATAATGACGGGTGCGCTGTGAAAAAACCTGCGGACTTGGTACAACACCACTAAAACAGAACTGATGCTTCTCACAAGAGGAACCAAGATACCAACATTTAACATGACCAGCGTAAACGGCATGGAGTTATAAAAATCGGAGCAGGCAAAGCACCTAGGAGTGATACTGGACACCAAGCTTTCATGGAGAAACGTTTGCTGAGAGAGTTAGAAAGCTAAGCGTTGCATTCTAATTCTGCAAGAAAATTTTTGAGACAATAGGGGCTACACTCAAATCAACAGACCGCGGAGTTTAACTTCGGGAACGTATTCACGACCTAATACCCAACAAAGGGAGACTGGAGCAGGGACAGAGAAGCCGTAGACGACGAAGTATCCCTCTACACCGACCGGTTCCAAGATGGGCTGTGAACTACGAAAGCAATCCAATAAAATTTTAAAAATTCAAATCAAACAGAAAATTGTACAAAGAAATAAGGTTATGTTAGGTTCAGCCGGACGCTCCTCATTTTGGCCATTTATAGGCCATTATGGGCCTTATTTATCCGGATGTTAATGTATGGACCTTAAGATTGTTTAAGCTGACTCTGTATGGTGGGTTGCTTTGATAGGAGCAACCGTTTCTCCAAGAGCTTCTTTGCGCCGTGTGTCTTTTTTTCCTTTTCGGTTTATCATGCTTAGCATACTTGGCGATTTTGAAAAATTACTTGAGGTTATTGAGTTGGAGGGAAAGGTCCCTGATCCACCAGGGTGGCTTATTCCTTTTCTTGGTTCTTGATAATTCCCAGTAATTCTTTAGAGAGGATCTCTAGAGACATTTCTTTGTCTTCCTCGGATTTTACTGGACAAGTCGCAAGCCTAATTGCGATTGTTTTTTGTAACTTTCCCCAGTTACAATTCAAGCAGTTTTCTAAAGACACCTAACAGTATGTACTTGTGGTCTAAGAAGGATGATCTCTCTAGGACTTTCAATTATCATACCATACCTTTGCCCCATCTAACACGCTTGACGAGGTGAGACCTTCGAAGTTGTTTTTCTCCCCAACGTTTGCTATATTTAAATTTGGTTGAAAGTATGAAGTCTAAAAGAGTCGTTTATATCGGGGCTCCCCCACACGATATGGTGCGCGTTGGCGTCTACACCCACAAGCAGTTACTTACTTACTCCTTCGCGCCGGCTCTTACCAGACTCCTGAGTTTTTCTGGGGGAGCTGGCCTATGGTGTGCCATGTAGCAGTGAGCTATCAGGAGGCGCTTACTACCATCACTACAGCCAGTTCATCCGAGCTGCAATGAAACATAAGGTTAGCTTGAAGACCCTTCTGTACGAGTACCGCGGTTCTGTTCCTGCTAACCGATGCGATGGGTAGAATACATTGTAGTTTGCCCAGGCAATCTTGGACAAAAGCTACATCGGCAGACTTTTGCACTATGGCAATGAGGAGTTCCGCCGAAGCGATCTTGCTCTTATGGAGATTGAGTTGCAGCACCTTGAGGGACATGGGTACCGGGCTCAACTCCACTCGACGGGTTAACTGCTAACGTCACGTCACCGTCTTCCTCCTCTTCGGTCTCGTCGAGCGCCAGTTCCTGGGCGGCATCACCAATGGTTTCTAGACCTAGGTCCTTCGGCACCTTCTGCACATTGGCCCCCTCTTTGGGTAACGGGTTCATAATGTGCAGTACCATCAAGTCTGCGGTTGGGATGTCCAGATTCTGACGCTGCAGCAGCTTCACCGCTCGGTCCCCTTAAATAGAGATGGGAAAGAGTACCTTCGCCTTTGGGATGGATAGAATTAGTTTCCTGTTCACCACCTCCAGCTTGGTCCCGTCCCACAGCGCTTCCATCTGGCAGACCGTTTGCGTAAGTCACTTTACAGTCAGGTCATCCATACACTTTAGGATTTTAACCCCATCGGCCCAGGTAAGCTTTACCTTCCCCTCTTCGGATAGGGCAGCTTTTGACTGGCGCCTTTGACTTATTTCCCTCGCTTAAACGCTTCGGCCGGGGAGCTTTTTCCTGGTTCCGGCGAGCGAAGAAAGTTTTCTTTCTCTTCTTTTGAAAGCTGCATGCTATCCAGGTCCGAGTCTGTATAGACTACGACACCCGCGCGGCTTAGCCTTCTTGGGTCGTTTATGTGGCAGTAGCGTTGTAACTGACCTGCGTGGGACCGAAACGCTTTTTTGAATATTTGGCTGTCGCGACGGCGCAAATAACGGCTAAATGGGGAATGCAAAATATGCAAAAGCAAGCACTGGCGGCATAATTAAATTTGAGAAAAACACTGAATTCGAATACAGAGAAAATAAAAGCTGCATACAGACGCGAAGTAAACGTGATATTCTAATAAACAAAAATAAAAGATTTAGTTATACCCCGGTGGTTTTATCAAATATGTAACACAAATCGAGAGCGCAAGAAAAAACACTTCCGTTTACTTTGAAAGATTCTGATCTATAGTGTGCTCGCGCCGGTGCTCGGCCCAATGTGACTGCGAATTGTTCCATTACCTTCCCTCTTATCTAGTCTCCACTCTTTCAGTTCTTATCTTTTATTACTTCATTATTCTCCCTTTTGTTTTATTATTTTTCCCTTAAATTCTATATGTTCATATTCTTATACTTAATGTCAGCGTCATACCACCCCCAACCTCAGTGGCTCTTTCCCAAAAATTAACTGGGCCGTTCTGAATTTTTTTTTATTCCGATGTACTTCTGTTAATTGCTAGAATCAATTAAAGAATGTGCTCATTTCATTTTGTCTGTTCTATTCCTGTTAGCTGGGCTATCATTGTTGTTACCGTTCTGTTAGTTTCGGTGGATATTCCTGTGCAGTATACGGAGCCGTAAAATACTGGCGGCTACCATGGCATCCTCTCTTTCCGTCCTGTGAATTGGACTCCGTTATGGGATATCAAGGTTTTACGTGCTCCGACCCTTGTTACTACCCTTTCCCGAAAAACACGCAGAAATGTATACGCCGTTTCTTACCGAATCGCCGCTAGCTCTACCCACTTGGAGAGCTTGTCTATTATTACCAGTAACGTGATGTTTCCATGTTTGGTCCGTGACAGTAGCCCAACAAAATCCATGCACATAGTTACCCAGGGTGCTTCTGTGATCTTTGTCAGCATTTTCCCTGCCACCTTCTGTTGTGATACCTTGTATCGTTGTCAATTTTGCCAATTCTGACGAACTTCTTTACGTCTTTTAACAGAGGCCAAATGTACCTATTCTGAATCCTTTTCAGAGTCTTGAATGTTTCTAGGTGACCTGTTTCCTTCATACAGTGGTTTTCCGTTAGTATTTGTGAAACCTCTTCCCCGCTTGCACACAGCTCCAAAGAATGTTGATCCCGTCTGTCCCCGCCTCGTTTATATAGCCTGTTCCCTTCTGTTGTTCTTTTCGAGTCCTTTCGAACGCCTTGCACTTTGTTATACCAAGCTTCCCGGGCAACTTATCGTTTTTAGCTCGATCGGCGGGGCCTGGACTGCGTATCTGCCACTACGTTTAGTTTTTCCTTCCTATACTGGACCTCGGACTGAAAGGGCTGTAGTCCTAATGCCTTCCAGGTACATCTTGTACTTCCCGATGCCCCAGTAAATAGACAAGCATTCCTTTTCCGTTGCACTGTAGTTTTACACGTTTTCCGTCCTCGGCTTCAAGCGTTAGCACAGCTCCTATTTCCATATGGGTGGCGTCTGTTTACTGTTTGAATTATTTTGTGAAATCCGGGCAGGCCAGTAACGGTGCCTGTGTTAGACTATTTTTAAACTGATCGAATGAGCTCTGGTAACATTGTCCGAATTGATCCTGAGGTTTGGCTTTTATAGCCTACAGAACACTTCCTGTAGTTTTTCCAGATGTTCTTTCTTACTTCGGCCTTATCTAACGCCCTTTGAAACAGAGCCAGTGCTGTTGTTAATCCGAATGGCATCTTTGTCCATTAGAACAGTCCTCGTCCGGGTACTGGTAACGCAGTGTATTGCCTGCTTCCCTGTTTCAAGCTTCCCTTAGTTATAAAGTTCATTCTTGGAACCGGGTATACATCCATTTCCGTTTTATCGTTCCATAGCCGATAGTCAATGAACATCATCCGGTTCTTGGAACCGGGTATACATCCTTTTCCGTTTTATCGTTCAATATCCGATAGTCAATACACATCATCCACTCGTTTTTCCTTACTAATACCACCGATGTGCTATATGGATATTCTGGACTGGACTGGACGAATTTTGAACCCGGTTCTTCTCAGGTATTGTTTATGAACACCCGGTCGAGTTTCTCTTCCTAGGAGAGTTTCGTGAATCACACCAACTTCATCAGCCTCATTGAGTTCTCCCTTACTGGCTTGGGTTCTCGTTGTTTTAGTTCAGGGTTTGTTGTTTTTGTTAGGGTCTTCAGCTGCTCTTCATATCTCGGCGCTAGGATGTATTCGAGGAGTTCCGCCGCCAGCTGTATTCATGAGTTTATCTGAGTTGGCGTTGTGTTCCACCAGTCGCAGGCTATTCCTTCTAAAATGAATGGCATTGTTTGGACCAGGTGATCCATTTGAATCCCGTATCTAACGGCCCATTGTTCCATCTTCTCTAGGAACTCTAGCGGTTGGTTGATTGAAAAGCGAGGTTGGACAGTGGACTAAGAGCAGTACAGAGGGCCTGACAGAACTAATGCAATTGGAGAAGAGTACCAAACTCCAACACTAATTCGTTAGTAGCCACCATTGAGAGAGCCCTTCACAACGCTCGCGGAGTGTTTTTGCACATATCCGTGGCACGGATCTGCAAATCAGGGGTGCTGAGGTCAACCCTTAAAAAAGCACTTGAAACCATAATCGGAACTGACACCCTAGATATACACATCTGACTGCAGGAAAGGCAGCTTAACGCCTAGTTGCATCAGAATATATGTCGTTACACGGATCCGGGCACAGTTCAATTGGTCGAGACTTAATCCGTACATCTGATTACATATCCAGAACTTGTTCACATGTAAAAACAACATTCATTCACTCCACGACTGGAAAACGAGTCAGGACCATATTTAAACCCTCAACATATTCACTGATAGCTCGAAGATGATCATTCACCACGGAAAAATTGCCAACTGTTAGTGTGGATTCTCACAGGTGACGTGAAAAACGCCGAGTTGTTAAGTCAGCTTCATTTTCACCCGCCGAGTAGAAATACTAGATCTTATACACCCATAGTTTTCCGACACTGTAGAGAACATTCTTTGATTTGCATAAACCCTCCCCTTAGAGTCTAATTTGCAAATTTTACTTTGTAAACAATAACCTCAAACGTAGATAACCTTCCTAAACTAAAAGATGCTAACCCATGTAGAGCATTTGCAAGTAAACAATCAAGCAGCATGCCTGTAGTCTATATCCTTGTTTTATGCCACTTGCGTGTACTGACCGTATGCCCAATAAGCACCGTCTCTTTCACCTAAAACTCTAATATCCTGGAAATATCCCATTCAATTAGCATTATTTTACTGTGTATGAAAATCATTGACTTTTGTACTGTTTTAGTACATTTTTATTCTATATATTGTATAATAAATCGTATGTATTTATGTATGTATGTATGATGAATATTTTATTTATATTTTTAAGTAGCTGGTTATTAATGAAAATATTATTTTGAACAATGATATTTGAACATAATTTAAATATGTGTCTAAAATGTAATGTGTGTTTCTGGTTTTTGTAATGGACTCTAAGATCTTAAAAATTACGAGTAAAATGCAGTTTACATTTAATGCTAAAAATGACGAGTTCGGTTCGCAAGCCAAATGTATTATGATGAGGAAACAACTGTTCTAACTCCATAACTACCCTTGAAGCTATCGTTTTCCTTCTTTCCGATTTTCGATAGCAGCGTCAACTCCTTCCATTTTGTTTTCTTCGGTCTTTTGCCGTTTTGATTTAACAGCATTTCTTTCTAGCTCATCGCTATCTCGAACGGTATCTGGCGAAACGCACCGTTTTAGAACGCATCGATCGACATCTGCATTTGTAAGCTTTTCACAAGTCTTGAATTTGTTGGATACTACATCTTCTGTTTCAATTGGGTTAATGGTAGCTTGTAGAGCTTGCAGAGGTTTTTGAAATTTAACAATCACGGCAGTCATGTTGTCACAACCAGTTCCATCACCCATAGTATTTGGCGCTAAACAGTTGTCAAAGAGCTAAAAGTATACAATTTATTACAAATCTGTAACTATCCAAAATAAATTGTTAAAGTATTAGTAATATTTTTTAGCATATTTAATTTTATGTTCAACGACAATTTATTTAAATAAGGGGTTACATTTTTCATTTTGGTCAAATGAGATAAAAAATGTAAATACCTAACATACATATTATATTTACATTTTTACAATTTAGATTTAGAGTTACAGTTTCGAAATTTTCTCTACATTTACCGATCGTTTCTATGGCAGCTGTATTATATAATTAGCCGATACGCATAAAATTAAAATCAAAATTCTAAAATAATAATAAATGGCCTAAATTCTAGAGATTAAGTAAATATGTGAAACAACAACAGTATGTGAGCTTTCTTTTATTTTGAAGCTATATGATACAGTGTTTTTCATAAAATAAAACCAAAATTCTGAAATTATTAAAAATGTCATAAAGTAGATGAAAATATGCTTAAAACCAGCAAAGCTATTATTTTTTAATAAAAGTGGCTCGTTCCGACTTATATGCCAGTTAGAATATGTTGAAGACTATGATTAAACTTTCATTCGGATAACTTTAAAGCTGTGAGACTAGTTTGACTAGAAATGGACATGGCTGGATCAAATCCTGCAAGGGTCATACAAATCTGAAAAGCAGATCAATCTTATCTGTGGTAGCTTCATAATATGTAAGTATTATCTTGCCAGCTACGACAATAAAAAGAAGGCGACTATCTGCAAAGCTTCCTTCAGATAACTCAAAAACTGAAATCAGTTTGTGTAGAAAACGGAACACGGCTAGATCGACGTAAGTGGTGCTGATTATAATATGTGTAAACTGACTAAAATAATAATGTGCCAGTGTAATTAGGAATATTCTTATTAAAAACTTTAAAAAATATATAAGCACAAGAAAGATTTTTTGAAGCTAAACATTTTTAAGTTTCAAACATACGGATATTTTGATACAAAATAATCATTAATTTGATATATGATTATATTTTGATTAAAAAATACGTTCTCATTTTAAAATAAGTGTATAATACGAGCCCTCTTAAAAATACTAAAATTCGATTATGAGATGAGATAATAGTAATTTGCAGTCCCTATTTGTACCCCTATGCCATCTTCAATTTATGAAAATGGTTATATCGAAAAAAGGCGTGTCTATAGTTATAAATGTTAAAAAACTAAACAGTTATAATTTATTAATAAGATGTCCGTTTTGGAAAATGCTACACAGCCGCCATTCGTTTAATTTTATTTCACAAAAAAATGTATTCTTAAATAAAAACCGCGAATATCAATAATTCGCGCATTAAATATTACTACATGGGGTATACTTCTAAGGCACATATTGGCAAAATAAAATTTGATATAAATAAACTTAGTTGAAAAACATGGTTCGAAACTTAAATAACCACCTGTTGCCATGTAACTCTCAGTGTTAACACATTTCACTCCGCACGTTGCTTTTGATTACATATTTTATAACATTTATTTGGATTAGTACAGTGCAATACGGGTAACTAAAAAATTTTTAAAAAATCTTGTGTAGGTATACGAATTAAAGGTCCGTTGTCTTAAAAAAAAAAGATGCTTCGTGCTAAAGTTCCAAACGGTTTATGGGATCATCCGATATAGAAAAAAAGAAAATGTCTTAGTTATAGAACTACTGGTCACATCGGTATTAAAATATTGTGGAAGCTGAAATTCAAAAACCAAATTAGTAAAATAATAAAGAAAATGGCTATTAGCTCCAAATTATATTTGTATATTTAATTTTCCGATGAATAAAATGAATGTTATCTGGAAATTTTCATTCAAGTTTGCGTGAAAAAGGAAAAACCGGCGGAAATGGCAAAATCAAATCGGCTTATAATGCCGTGTAAGAATATAAAAATTACGATAAAAAAAAAAAACGGAAGATAACTTTGCAAGCCAATGATTATATACCCGTGTAGTTATTAGAATTAGTAACTATATTTAAAATTCTTTAAACAAAAATCCATGTAGCGTTAATGGAATCGATTCTGGATAAAATTTTACATTATTTATTTCTCGTTTAAGCACCATTGGAGAGATAAATTTACTGACCCTTCTTCTGGCAGCTATGATAGTCGTCCGATATTAATCTAATTTAAAAAAATGTTTAAACCGTTATTTTCCTATTCATTTTTCAGATTGTTTCATAAAACTAAAGCCAAAATTTAAGAATTACATCTCAGAGTACCCGAAAATTTTTTGAAACAACTCTGGTCAATGAGAGCCTTAAGATAAGCTAAACCGATCAGTCTCTTTCTGACATATATACTACCTGCAATATAACTTACTTATAAATTAGTTATAATTATTAATAATTTTTTCAGAACTCAAAAATATTTATATCAATGGTTTATATAAGTACGAGAAAATACTTTACCTCTTCACAAATGACTGACAATTTCTTATTTTTTTCGTTTAACCTCAATCGCACAAAATCAACAACTTCATCACTAGACATATAGTTCCATATGCCATCACAGGCCAATACCATAAACTCATCTTCTGGCGTAATAATTAATTTTTTAATATCTGGTAGAGCAGAAATCATTTGTGACTCAGCTGGCAATTCAATATTGGTTTTGTATGCATGGTCGCCAAGGGCTCGAGATAAATTTAAGCCGCCATTAACACGACCATCAAGGGTAACTCGCCCTCCAGCCTTTATAATTCTGGCGGCCTCTTCATCATCTTCTGGTTTGTGATCGATACTCATTTCAATAACTCGACCATTTCGGGATATGACACAACGAGAGTCGCCTGCATTAGCTACGTACAGATCGCGACCGTGCAATAAACAGACAACAGCAGTGCATCCACTGTCTTTTCCAGGTTCCTCAATCATGTTCGCGCAAAAATGGTCATTTGCCTTTTGATCTTCATCTGTTTCCTCTTCCTCGCTAATTTCATCATCCTACAGATAAACTTGTTAGTATACATTCTATTACCTTTTTATAACTTACTTCGTCATCTTCCTCATCTTCACCAATGTTATCAACTTCATCATCAATATCATCATTTGAGCTGTCCGCACCTACTATATTTGGGGACTCGACTGGGTCATTTTCTTTGTAATCGACATCATCATCGGTGGAGGTATCATCATCCTGGATACAATCAAACTTCTTAAGGAACTGTTTGGATTCCTTACTGGTAGATGTTATTCCAGTTATATCGATTTCTTTGCATTGGCCGGTCAAGTTTTCTTTCCCAAAAACTTTGGACCCAAATACCACAGTTTCAATTCTTTTGGTATTCCCTATACAGGCGGCATTAGCCATTGAGGAAGTAACACTCCCATTCTGATTATTCTGGGAGCCGTCGGATTTTTTCCCACTAGATTCTTCCCATACACCGGATTGAATAGAATCATTATTGCTTTTGCTACTACTACTCACAGCGGACTCATCTACAGATAACTGCATTGCCATGGCAGCGGCTGCAGCTGAAGTGGAAGAACCTTCTGGTTTCGCTGTGTGGTCCATTACAGCCTTGTTAACAGCTTCGGCAGCTACTGCCGCTGCGCGACGTCCTCGTAAATAGGGGGATTGCAATTTGGACACACTGTCCCCAGATGAAAGATTAACTTTACCATGAGTTAACGGAAGCCCTTTATATCTTTCTAAAACTTCGTTTAATGGCAAATTACTCTCCTCCTGCAACTCAGCTAAGTCTTCCTCCGCATCGTCATCGTAGTCCGTCGCTTCTCCCTCGACGAAATTATGCTCGCCTGCTAATACTTTTAGTATGGCAACTACTGATGGATCCAGCAGAGTTTTGTCAAATCCCAAAAAGGCATCTTTGAGAGCCTTATCAAAATTCCCATTTCTATATGATTCTAGATTTCTAAGGAATTCTGGGAACTTGTCGGCACAGTACTGTGCAACCTCAGCTCCGCCGTGACCATCATACACAGCAAAAAGAGACGTATTTTTGTTAAAATTCAGAATGGAGTTATGTGCATCCTGTAATATTTAAAAGTTGTATCAGTTTATATACCAGTCTCACAGGATATTATAATGTATGTACATATGTCCATACTTTGAATGAACAAATGTACATATATACATATGTATGTATGTTCATAAATTGCTTTTTACCTCTTGGCTGTTTCTCCAACCTTGCATTGAGCTGGCTCCAACAGCGAGGAAATCATTGAATTCATCTGTAGACGCTTTATCTGTCTTCGGATGGGACAAGTAGGCACCCATTTTTATAACCAATTCCGTCTGTAAAATATTTGCCAACAATTTTTGAAAAGTCAGGACACTTTATTTTTTTTCTGTTGACTACTAAGCGAAAAATCGATGCTACACGAATTCTAAGTCTCTGCAGAGCACCAGCAATAATAATGCTACTAACGATATTGTTTTTGGTTTTTTGTTATTTACAATATGTTTAATTATAAATCAATAGACAGTTTTTGATTGTCTATAACTTGACTAAACTGTTGCTGGTCTGAAAAGCACTTAATAGAAACAGCAATACTCGACACATAAATTCATCAAAAATTTAACTTTTAAATATACACATAAATATGCACTCATACGATAAAAAAACGAACGATATGTACATACGCAATGTGAAAATATACAACAAATATAAAAGGAATACATTCATCACGAATATACACTGTTCTTACTTGACTACATTTAGGTGTAAAGTTACCTGCCCACTATTTTTTAACTACCGCCACTAAAAGGTATTACTGCCTTCAGCAAATTAAACCGTGATTGGTGCTACGTGTCCCATCGACATCCCCATGGGACATTTGATTCGTTTACAACATCAGAAAGTTCTTCTTTCTATTTTTAATCAGTTTCTTTTATCTTGGGTTTTTGACGCTAGCGAAATTTTGATTTGATGGTAGTTTGGGTCTAAGCTATTTATGAACTTCTTATTCACTTAACTATGTATGTTATTTCAATTTCATCTAAAATTCTTTTCCCATTGGGATACGCGATCGATCCACACTAAATTTTAAAATACGTAAAAATTTGTACGCCGTCTTCGTTACGTTCTGACTCATTCAAAGGATTTCAAATAATTTTAAATATTAAAATTCCATTTATATATTATAATAAATATTTAATGTTGTTGGGCTGTTCAACAACAGAAAACATGCAGATTAAATTAAAACAAGAAATTATATACATTTCTGTTAAAAATTAAGGAAGTAATTCCTACGTTCATTACAGTCACCTATATAATTACAGTTATTCAGTTACAGTTTTACATTCACAGTTTGGCATTTTTTCTATATTTAATTTTAGTTTTTCTGGCAGCTATATCATATAGTAGTCCGATTTTCATAACATTAAATTCGACATTTTAGAACAATTCTAATGGGTATATCTCAAAATTAAATCCGGAATTCTAGAATAATACTATATATATATATGTCGGAGATCCCTCCAAAGTTTCCATGTTTCCAGCAAGATTGCACAGCAAGTTCTGCTCGTTGCAAGAGACGCTTCCCAACTGAACTGCAAAGTATATTGCCCTCTCTGTTTCTTGTATTCAGTCCGCGCTCTACGATCAGACCATGCTCAGCAGCAGAGTGTGTCCCTTTTTCTCAGCTACTGTGCATTTTAAAACTACTAGCGACAATGTGTCGTCACACCAAAGCTGTACGAACATGTACAATGGGCAAACTAACCATTCTACGACATGTACAATAGGCAAACTAACCATTCTACGACATATATATATATATTAAATTCGGAAAACTGGAAAAGTTATAATTTTTTTCTAAAAATTTTTCGATTGTTCCTATGGCAGCTATGTGATATAGTTATCCGAATCGTCCATTTCCGACATACAGAGGCGGTCAAAAGTAGTTACACAACGACACATTTTCACGTCAAATTTCTGTTTATTGTTATTCTTAGTGTTGTTGACCAATTTTCTTGAAATTTTCTGTATCGGGTAGATTGATCTATGCAGAATTAAGTTGAAAAGGAAAACAAAAGAAAACGGTTAATAAGACAATGCTGGAAATAAAAGAATAGACGGATGAATAGTGTCATATTTACAGAGAAATTGTTTTCTTCTTAAATTTAATTCTCTTAAATTTCAATATTTTTTGTAGCAAAAATCCCTTAAGTTACTTTATTAATAATCAGAAAAATTAGCTTTGACATCGATGAAGGCTTTTAATAGGCTGGAGTTAAGTTTATTAAATGATATCCACAGTAAAGAGGCATATTTTCTTTTGCTTTTAGCATTGTCCTATAAACCGTTATCTTTCGCATTCCTTTTAGCTTCGCTTCGATTCTGCATAGATCAATCTACGCGATAAAGACAATTTCAGGGAAATTGGTTAACTGAGTTCCAAACTTCTGACTGAAATTATAAGACAGGAAAAAGAAATCAGAGTGGCACCGAAGAACTATCGCCTAACTATTGTTAACACAAGTCCATCAAATTTTAGATGGCATATAGGTAGAAGAACCCGGAATGCTGCAGAAGAACGTGACGATATACAGTCGGCACAACATTTATTCGGACACCCGCAAATTCAACTTTATTCATTAATAAATCAAAAACTACGTAACGGAAACCAATATTTTATATTTCTTATGAAAGATTAACATTCTAAGAATATGTTTTAACAAAAAAATGAAGAACTTAATACTAAAACATAAGATAAATTCTCAAACTAAACAAAAAAGTCTTTTTTTCTCGCATAAAAATTATTCGGACACTTCAGTTAAACGTATAAAAAAACGAAATTATTTATAATTTAAAATGTTTTAATATTTAGTGGGTCCTCCCTTAGCATCGATGACAGCTTGTAAACGTCGACCCATGCTTTTTATTAAGTTGCTCGTCTCAGAATTCGTAATATTTTCCCATTCATTTTGCAACGCCGTTTTTAAGGATTCCTGGGAAGAAATGGTATGTTTCCGTATCCTTTTTTCTAAAATATCCCATACATGCTCTATAGGATTGAGATCTGGTGATTGTGGAGGTGTTTTAAGCTGCTGGCATTTCCATATCAGCCACTCTTGCACCAAATACGAGGAGTGTTTCGGATCGTTATCTTGTTGAAACAAGAAAGTCGTCGGATCTAGCCCAAGTTTTCTCACACTGGGAAGCAAATTTTCCTCTAAGATATTCTTATATATGGTCTTATTCATTTTCTCGTTAATGAAGACCATTTTGCCTACTCCACTCGCAGCTACACACCCCCAAACCATAACATTTCCGCCACCATGCTTTACAGTTGGGATCAAGTTGTTCTCTTTCATGGCTTCATTGGGTTTTCTCCAGACTTTTGGCGGGCCATCATGTCCAAATATGTTAAATTTAGATTCGTCACTAAAAACCACTGTCTCCCAAAACGAATCTGGCTTGTTAACGTGCAGTTTGGCGAACTCCAAACGCTTTTTTTTGTTGATGGCAGAAATGTATGGCTTTCGGCGAGCCACTCTACCATGTAAGCCGGCCTTATGTAGGTAGTTACGGATGGTTTGGGCACAAACTTTTTTTTGTGTTGCTTCCTCCAGGTTCTGTGTACTGTGTACTGTGGATGTTGTTCTGGGATTCTGGAGGACGGTTGACACCACTTTCCGTTCCTCACGTGGTGTTAGAATTTTAGGCCTTCCAGCTTTCCCATGATTTGCGGCTAATTCTCCGGTATTTAAATATTTTTTTATAACACTATGAATGGTGGAAGGTGATTTTCCTATTATATGACCAATTTCACGATAGCTACGATTTTCCAAATGTAATTTTAGAATGGATTTCCGTAAGTCTAGTGACAAATCTTGACCACGTCCCATTTTGTCCAATCTTGTCGCAAAACTAAGAAATCCAGCAATAAAAAGCACACCGAAACCAACTCCGAACTAATTCCAAGTAAAGTTCAAAAAAGAATCCCCGATTACCGTTGCATTTGGAAATAGAAGACACTAAATGCGAAATGTACGAATAATTTTTGTGCTCCATTTTTGGCAGTTTTTTCGCTTTTGTTTCAATATTTTTAAAACTAATAGAAAAATTTTTTATTTTTTTGGCAAAATGTCTTTAGAAAATAACTGTTTCCTTAAAACGTTAAAAAAAAGTGGTTAAAATTATGAAAGTTCAGACAAATAGTCTGCTGAACTTGTTAATACAGAGCGTCCGAATAAATGTTGTGCTGACTGTATATCACAAACGCGTGAAGTGCAAGCGCGAAATTGAACTAATAATCGCGCATGTTTGAATCGAGCGGCTATTAATTACGATGTGTTAATTGACTATAGTAACTAACAATGTGTTGCTATTGGATCTATATACTACGTTTTGCAGCAATGTAAAATTGATTGTTTGGGGATGAATGCACAATGTTAATAAAAAATCATAGATAAAACATAGAAGATCTAAGGAGCAATCACAACCAATTTGATGGTGCAATTATTTTATTAGCAGGAGATTTTCGTCAAACTTTGTCGCTGGTTTCACGATCAGTGCCAGCTGATGAACTCAATGCATGTTTCAAGTCGTTCAATTTGTGGAAACATGTTAAGGTGTTACATTTAGGCAAGAATGTGCGTGTCGAGTTGTAAAATTACCAATCCATATTTTCGAAACAACTTGTTGACATAGGTAATGGCAAATTTCCCATAAACAAGTGACTGTTTGCATTACCTGTCCTCACAGTTTAAGCCAGTTAACACAATAAAGAGATAAACTAATTCAAAAGGTATTTCAAAAATGTTGCTAAAATTACAGAAACCATGATTGGTTTCGCGAACGAGGTATGTAGCTGTTAAAAAAAAAACAGATGTAAATAAATGGAGTTCATATAAATCACTTGATTCGATTACTAACCAAGATGATGTCGTCAACTCTCCACCGGGATTTTCAAACTCCCTGGATTTGCCAGGATTTCCACCAAAGAATCTTCTATTAAAGTTTTGATCGGTAGTTAAAATTAAAAAGGTATATCAATCGGAATCATTGTGATGCGTTGTATCTCCTCCTTTATACTTTACTTTCAGTATGGTTGCTTCTATCACGTTGTTCAGTAAATTTTGGTTGATATTTTAACTTTAAAGACTAGTTTCCAGTACGGTTTGCTTTTTCTATGACCATATATACATAAGTGTCAGAGGCAATCATTAAGAGCTTGTGGTATTCATCTGCAAAGCCCATGTTTCTCACACGTTTAATTATACGTTTCCTGTTCGCGTTTTAGAAAACCATCAGATTAGTTTTTCTATGCGCCAGGTAATTAAACAAAATATCAGAATTCACTACAATGAAAATAAAACTTAATTTTGTTAATAATTATGATTCACTTGATTAACAGCTGAACTTCACACTCCGTCCTATCACTAGGTCCGTTCTTTTCAGGAGAATTTTTTGTTATGACTACGTCAAATTCAAAGGCTTTTTGACAGAACGAAGTCTGTCGGGTTACCAAGTTTTATATAAAACTCCTATTTTTACTTTATTTTGCATCTTCTAGAATCTTTGTGAGCCTCTACTGTACTGTTCGGGGTAATCTCTTCGTTAGAGAAAAATCAATCGAGAATTTTCAATTCGTCGTCATTTAATTCATTTTAATATAGTGCCAACATAATCTACCAAAATCTGAACGGCCCAAAAAAAATTGTTGATAACTTATTCGGCAGAGGCCACTTTGACCAGCTTTGTCTATGTTTTGGATGAGCCAAAGCTGTTCGATCAGCTGTTCGATGTAGCTCTGTGGGAATCGAAGCTTCACATCTGTGAAAAATCCCAACTGTTTCACATGGATGGACTGTGTAGGAAGACAGTATAATAGTAGACCACGTTGAAGTATAGACACAAATATTAAAATATGACCGAAGGAAATAATAGTTATTAGTCATCAATCTTGTGGCATTTTTTTTTAGTCTTTTTAATATGGACGATTATGCACTACGGTCAGTACACTCAAGTGGTACGCAAAGAGTACGAATAAATTAACTACCGCCGTGCTGTCAGATTGTTTGCCTGCATATGTACCAAGTAGGTTAGAATTAAAGTTTTTAGTTTGGGAAGACTATCTTCGTTAGAAATTATTGTGTACAAATTGTTATAATTTGCACATAATACTCTAATGCTAGGTACACACGATGCAAACAATTTGCAGCAAGTTGAAAATAATTTGCAGCTAAAGTTTGCACAAATGTTTACACCTATTTCTTGCCTCAATAAATTTTTGTTTTGCACGATAACTTTTGCATGGCTATTTCGTGCAATATATTGCGTTTATGTCCATACAAGTTTGCATTTTTTTTGTTTGCTGTGCTTGCAAGTGACGCTCATTTGCAAGTTCTGTTGTTTTGTGAAAATCAAGGAATAACGACGTGTTTATATTATGGCGGCACAGAAATCGAGAGTTGCTACTGTTGCTATATTAGCAACTTTAATTAAACGTAAAAAAGTGAGAAGATTATAGTCTGACTAAAAAATAACAAATAAATTGAACTACCTACTAATTTTTGAATTTTAAATTGAGTATGCGGATTTTTTAATCTAATAAAAACTAACATCGGAAAGCTTTCCGAATTGAAATTAATACTTTTTTAAGTAGAGTTTTTTAAACATTGATTTGTGTTAAAAATTGTCAAATAAAAATATACATAAATATCGACTGAAAAAATGGTATTATAATTTTAGTCAGAAGCTCTTATATTCTTGATCAGAATCAACAGCCGAGTCAATCTGGCCATGTTTGAAAGAAAATATATATTTTTTTTTAAGTTTTTCAAAATTTTATAAGGGGTTACATCGATAAAATTGTTAAAAATTTGGCATTTTTTGTAATTGAAATTGTGCTGTTTTGGCTTAGTTTTGAGTTTTTTAATTTTTGGTTTGTCGAAAAAATTGTCATTTAAAATTATCGATAAATATGTCTGGCATACTTACCAAATTTTGAATTTTATAATTATTTCCGTCGTCAATTTTAATAAATTTAAGCGCATCAATAAACTTTTGCTTAACTCTTCACCAATTTTATGCTTATTTTTATAATCTTGTGACGAGACATAAAACATAACGATTTTACTGGAATTCATGTACTTTGCTTGCTGCAATATTCCGACTGCAAGCAGACTGCACATGCAAACAAGCAAGCAACTGACGCAACCAAAATAGCAGTAAAAAAATGTATACAGGCGACAAGCAAAAACTATTGCTGCACAAAAATTTTACAAGTTCTTTGTTTGCAGCAAAATGGTTTCAATCGTGTTCATACGTGCAAATTTGATTGTAGCGATCAACTTGCTGCAAATTGTTTGTATCGTGTGTACCTAGCTTAAAAGGTTAATGCAATTCACAGGAGGTTCTGCAGTTGAGCAACACTAACGGTATATATGTAGGTAGTATAGTATTTCTGTTCTTTATAAATAAAGTGTACTTTATAAATAAAGTTTATTCCTAGCATTGTTCTACGACTGGCTAAGGACGGTAAACTGATTAAGAGGAGTCTATTAGAATAGGAAGGTAATCTTTGGTTTGCATCCCAATTTAAAGCGCGTAAACCGAGAAGTTAAAAGTTCTTTTGAATCGATTCGATTCGTGTACTATGGGCGTCGTACTAAGGGCGTTAACGCAGCATTATAATAACTTAATTAATAGCATGAAGAGGGAATCTGCGGGAATTGAGTCCAAACAGATGGCGAGGTGACAGCTATTTCAATACCGTACAATACAGTTTCTGTTGAAACTGATGCTGCCAACTTATATTTACGAATGGGGAGAAAAATGGAAAAAAAGAGATGAAGTAGAGATAACTTGAATTTTGTTTGTACCGCCAGAGAAAGTTAAAGTGCTTAGAAAAGCCATACATGTATCATTTAAATTATATTTTTAACTGTTACGTTGTCCTATGCACCGTTTGTTTGGCGAGAACAACTTTCCACAAAATCTTGTCGTCTCTCTTGATTCTGCGTACCTTGTAAATAATTGTCACATCCAAAATAAATGAAGTAAACAAACCTCTGTGAAATGTATTCAGCCCCAGAGTCGGGGCTAGCATTCCATCAAAGTTATAATTTTTATTGGATTAATTTGCAGACACTTCCATATCAGATATGTAATTTAATTGTCTAACTTCCATAAAAATAAAACCGAAATTCGAAAATAATGTAAATAAGATTATAAATGTTGAAAATTGGAAAAGCTATATCTGTTGCATGAATTTTGTGACCGTTCCTTTGACTGCTGTATGACATAGTCGTCCGATCCGACCCGTTCCGATCCATATACTAATGGGAGTATATAGAAGACTAAAGTACGGTGCAGAGAGGGTAAAACCAAAGACATTAAAGACATGCACATGATTTTGTTGTGCTGGTATCACTGGCTTCAGGCTCTCTCACATTTCGTTCAAAAGCCGGTGAGAGAGCGCTCTAGAGCCAGCCACTCTCTCTCACGCATACACCGATGTTTTCGTTCTGGTTCTAGAGCCAACCGCTTCTCTCACGCATACAGCGATGTTTTTGAGCTGGCTCTAGAGCCAGCAGCTCTCTCTTAGGCATACAAAAGAACGATTTCGCGACTGAACCTATCACATATTTTTACTGTTATTTTATTTTTATAATTTATGTGTTAAAATATAGTATTTCTTAGTCAATTAAATATATTATTTGTTGATAAATATATATTTATGAACTTATATGACAATTTTTTGGTTATTATAATAATAATTAATGTATTTAATAATTAAAATATATAATATACATACATATTTATTTTTTTACTTATATTTGTTTTATTCTTTTATAATTAAAAAAGAAACGTAAATATACAATTTTATTTTACATTTTTTAACCTCAATATATTTATTCAAACATATTTAATTAATGAACTTTATCTAAAAAAGTCTAGAATGTTATTCGGAATCACCGGAATCAGAGAAAGGCATATCCAGATGCTTCATTAGAAGCAAACTCTTAACATCATCTTCCACAAAAATTGTTTTTGTAGAAGAAATTGCAACAAACTAATAATATTTTTTCAGCATTTTTTTAAATTTCTCTCGCTTATAATGTTTGCTCCATGAATTAAAATTCTGTGAACAGACGATGGCATATAAAACCAGGGATGTGATGATTTATTTCGTGGCAACATGCCAGTGCTCGTAAGACTACACTGAATCGATGTATAAAATCATAGCGCATTCCTTTTATACGAGCAGCCAAATGTGGTTGTTCGAAAAACGTCCTTGCTGTGTTTCCGTTGTTAATACTGCCAGCACTAGCAATTGGTATATCTACTAGCAAATGCATTTCTTCCCTCAGCTTCTGTCGAATAATTCTTTTATTTTCTTCAACAAGATCCTTGTCAACACTACAAGCTTTGCACTTTTGTATCTATGTATATGCAATGTGCAAAAAATACTCGAAAAACCTAATCCAGGCGTGAAGACTTATAGGACACATTCAAAGAGGTTTTCATTAATAGACAAGCTCTTCACCAAATTGAGATCGTTCATATTTCTTGGTGTTGCGTTACAGATTCCGCATGTTGATTCTTTCTCGCTAAGTATCTTAATGTGTCGAAAATATCGAGTAGAAGAAGGTCTATTGTTTTTTCATAAAACTATCGGTCCGTTCTGCAATGTTAATGGCACCATACAAATTGAAAATAAATATTGATCTATCATGTTTCCATCAAAGTCATTAAATTTGTGCCTGTACCTTGAGTGGCCGCTGCTGCCATCACAGCCCCATTTTTATGTAGCAGTTAATTGGGTGTTACTATTGTTTTCAATATGGGTTGGAAAACTTGTTGCATTTTGGAGTTCGGATGGGCAAGAGGCTATCGATGTATCGATAGGGGGGGATGAGGAAGCTGAGCGAACCGGGAACTTTGAATGCGGCTTAGGAGAAAGGGTTCTTACCCTTTCTCTCGGAAGGGCAAGAAGGAAATGAAGAAGTAACGGCGTGGAGCTTTGGAACACGGAAAAGGAACGAAGGCAATAAAGGGAGGTGCTTGAGGAAAAAACGAGGAGTCAGGAATTTGGAGGAAAACTTGCGCGAGGTTTTGGAGAAAAAAAAATTGACCCGATCGCTGCCTGAGTAGTGCGCGCTTGCGTCACCAGTGCCACCGCCTCAGCATCGCCCTGTGCCGTCGCGTACCTTCGCTGTTGAAACCGCCTCAGCACCGCCCTGTGCCGCCGCGTACCGTCGTAGTTGACACCGCCTCCGCGCCGCCCAGTGCCGCCCCCAGAGCCATCAGAAGGAGGCCCGGAGCCAGAGCCCAGAGCCACCGTACCGTCGCGAGTGCCACCGACTCGGCACCGCCCGTGCCGCCGCAAGAACCATCAGGAGGGCACCCGATCCAACCGAGAGCCCAGAGCCGCAGTACCGGCGCCTCAGCACCGCCCATGCCGCCACTTCAGCGCCGCCAGAGCCGTAGAGCCGAAGCCAGAGTCGCCGCCGCAGAAGGACAGCGCGCCGCACGCTCCGACGCCGAAGCCGCCAAGGGCTAATCCGGTAAGTCCGTTCCGGGTGAAGGGCCATACAAAAAAAAAAAGGAAACTAAATTAGATTAGGATAGGTTATTTGTTGTATTGTAAGGTTATCTTTGTTCTCCGCTTGGCCGTATCCTGGGTCCGGGATTGGTGCAACACAAGTGCTGTGACCAAAGGGGGAAGGGGGAAGAAGCCCGGTCCTTGTTTTTCTTGATTATATTTTTTTTTCGTCGTGAACCCTTGTACCCTATATTTCTATTGGAGCTCCAGCAGGGTTTAGGGACCCAAAGAGGGAGTAATTATTTTTGTGGCCGATTGAGGCCAAATCTTTAAGGCGCTTCTCCTCCGCGAGTTTTTAAGTCCCCCAACAGAGGCAGCCTTGGCGCAAATGCATCCCTGGCTAAGGCCACGCTCTCGCCGGGAGTGGAGAAATACCACATAGAAAAAAAGAATTGGATAATAAATAATAATATGGAATAAATAATGCAAGTGAACAGGGAGTAGAGCCATTTACCTGGGGGAGATGGGTCGGTCGCCAGACCGCCTGGAATAGGCTCCGGTCCGCCGGAGATGGCGGAGATGCCCCTAGATACTCAGGAGGCATCACAGGATGGGTGGGTGCGTCGTGGCAAAAACACCAATGCCACCACTTTGTTCCAGCAGTGTAGTCGGCTTATATTTGTTGTTTATTTACTTTTGTTTTGTATTTAGTGATGATAGTTTTCGTTAGTGAGGAGTATTAGTCCGAGACGTCCAAATGGTCCGATATTTTATTGTGCGGACTGCGGGCATTGGGTCGAACCCAGCCCTGGGCCTCCTGAGCTAGCCCGGCGTTGCCCAAGAAAGCAGTTCCGTAACAATATGGCGCCCAAACAAAAAAACAAATAAGAGAAGCGGAATGACGATGTCTCGTAAGGTCGCGTCCCGGGGCATCCAGCCCCTGCAATCGGTGGCTTGCATGGCCTATATTGACGGACTGCAATTGCACCGAGGATCGGGGACTGGCGGCCCAGGCGTACCTGTTGTTCTTTTTGTTTTCTTTCCCAGTAAAGACGGGAGGCTTGCTCCGCAGAAGGACGGGCAATTGCTCCTGGAGACGTTCGCAAGGGTTCTGCTGTGGCAAGGGGATGACATCCGGGCGTGTAAACGACGCCCCACAGATCCGTGCAAGAAGCACGAGATTATAACAATTGTGAGACAATTTAGGAGAAAGTGATAAATGTTGTTTATTTAATTTAACGTAAAGATGTTTGTTTTCCATGTAATATAAATTTGTGCAGATCCTTGGGTTTTCTTGGTGGAAGGGGCTGCCTGGTATCATCCTGTTGGTGAAGTCGTGACCCGCTCCCTGCGCGCTGCACGACCACCGCAATCAGAGCCTCGAAGTCCCAGCCATCAACGAAAATCCTACGGGATACTGCTGAAGGCCCATGTCCTTAACTGGCGACTTTCAGCCCAGCTGAAAGTTAGCCCAGTTGACGAATGGCCGGATTAGGGACGACACGGGACAATTGAAGACGCAAGTATCTGGTGCGGAGTCCACCGGTGGTTGATCGGCCATCTCCCCTGAAATTAAAAGAAAATATTAATAATTAATTGTTTATATTGCAGAAATAATTCATTTTCTTATCGATCTGTCTATTTATTTATTTATTTAATTGTCTATTTATTTATTAAATTAATTTCCTACTGAATTATTTATTTGTTGCCTGTGGATTTATTTACGTTGAGATATTTATTTAGTAAGAATCAAGCCGTTAGCTGTTAGAAATTAATGAAATTGTATTATGGAAGGGAAAAGGGAAATAATTACTAGCTCAGGTCGAAGGATCCTTCAGCCCAGGAAGAGGAGTTGTGGTCCACGGATGTGGAGGGTGCTGTCGGGTTCGCGCCGCCGCGGGCCTCAATGGGATTGCAGAGGACACCCCCATCTCGGCGACAGGAGCGGCCACCGGAGGAGCATATCCATCCAAAGCAGCTGGACTTCGATGCGATCGGGGCAGCAGCTGAACACCTGGTAGAAATGGATCCCGCTCAGCGTTCAGTACATTTCCAGGAGCCCCCCGTAGATTCCACAGCCAAGTCGGCGGTGAACCTTGCCCTGGCTCAGGCGGCAGAAACGTATCGCAAGTCCCAAGAAGCTAGGATCAGCCAGAGCTTGCGGGACGAGATGCGGGCCGGATTTCTGGAAATGATGCAATTAATGAACGAGGTGCTGAGACCCTCCATAAAGCCGCAACACGTTCCAGGCGGGGAGCGCGGAGCAGCAACCGATGACGGCAGGACCACAACAATGTCAACAGCAGCAGCTACCGCCATTTGGACAATCAAGGGAAGCTCGCGGAGCTATACCCAAGCAAGGGCAGACGGCTGCCGGGCAAGCGACGTGGCCGACTCCACGAGTCCCACCGAAGCCACCCCGGAGGGCACCCGATCCAGCCGAGAGCTTTTCTAACAGCCCAGACGGTTCCACCGAGACTGAGGAAACGCGTAGAGATGACTGCGCGGGCCGGAACTGGCGCGTAGAGGACAGCCGAGCTGGCGATTTCCGTGACGAGCGGATGTACGTCAACTGGAACGCAGGAGACAGTTCCTATGGCACCAGGGTGGATAGGTGGAACATCTCATTCAGCGGTGAGGACGAACGGAACCACATCGAAGGCTTCCTGTTCCGCTTGGAGTATCTGCAGAGGCAATCTCGTTGCTCGTGGGCCGAAGTGATGCGTAACTTCCACACGTTGCTGACGGGCAGGGCGTTGGAGTGGTTTTGGATACACGTGCAGCAGCACCGACTGGACAGTTGGCATCAGCTGCGCCGAGCGCTGATCGATAGGTTCCAGAGCCATGAGGCGGAGCATCAACGGATGCATCAACTTTTGCAGCGGGAGCAGCAGTCCGGGGAGAGCGTCGATGATTATCTGCACGCGATGCAATCCCTTGCTTCCCGCCTGAGGAAGCCAATGCCGGAGCGCCACCTGGTAAAGGTGATGAAAAAGGGTTTAAGAGGGAATTGCTCGATTTGTATATGCCATGGAGCTACTCACCGTCGATGAGCTGCGGCAAGAGAGCCTTGAGGTGGAGCGTAGTTTCGGACGCAAAGCCCGGACCCAATTCCTGCCACCAGCGCGCTACCAAGGAGCGGAACGGAACCGAGTCAGTGTGGCGTTTGCTCCAGAGCCGGAGGAGGATGAAGACGAGCAACCACTGCAAGTGCAGGAAGTCCGGGAGCGGCCTCGAAATCCTTTCCGGGCTGGCTGCTGGAATTGTGGAGCCATGGACCATGGTTTCCGGGATTGCGAGAAGGAGCTGACCAAGGTTTTTTGTTTCCGCTGTGGAAAAGCGGACGTTGTTGCGCCGAAATGCCCGAATTGTGCGGGAAACGGATGGCTGGGCGATCCGAAGGTGGGAGGATCACGCCCAGCGAGGAACACCGCCAAATAGAAGAGCCCGAACAGAAACAAATATTAAACAAGAGTAATAATACGGATAGGTTAAGATATTTACCCCCTGAAGAGCGCGAGCGACTGTATTTAAAAGTAAGGAACCGGATTTTCGAGCAGCACCAGTTAAGCGGTATGCGTAAGGTATCCCGAACTGTCTTAAAGGCCCGAGATCGCTTTAAGAAACGCCAGGAGAAGCGGAGAGAAGTCGTTGCGGCCGTCAAGCGGGGTGACACCCCCGATCCCAGGCCCTTCGCCCAAATAACGATTTTAGGCCAGCAGCTGACTGGGCTGTTAGACACCGGAGCAAGTGTCAGTCTGCTCGGGAAAGGCAGCAGGCAGGAAATTTCTCGGTGGTACGAACAGCTGCTGGTCGGTCGATAATCGGTCGGATCAAGGTATCTGTGAAATACAAAGGAAGGGTAGAGTATATCCTCTTCTATTTGTGCCCGTACCTGGAAATTGCTCAGTGAAGGGCTTGAAAGGGATATTCTGGAGAACAAGGACAACTTACCGGATCTTAGGATTGAAGACGGACTCATCTTCAAGCGAACCTCCCTAGCAACTGTGGACGACGAGGTGGACGGATCGACATGGAAGCTCTGGATACAACAGAGTCTGACCCACAGCCTGGTTGATCGAGCCCATTCAGACCCAAAGGCAGCTCACGGCGGAATGGGGAAGACTCTGGAGATCCTTCGGCGGCAGTTCTACTGGCCTGGGATGGTACTGCAGGTGCGGGAATTTGTCCGAAGATGCCAGGTCAGCAAGGAATCGAAGGCACCGAATCACCGGATGATGGTCGGGATCGGCGAGCGAGTGCAGACCGGCCATTCCAGAAGCTGTACATCGACTTCCTGGGCAAGTACCCGAGGTCGAGGAAAGGACACGCCTGGATCTTTATCGTGGTGGACCACTTTACAAAGTGCACGTTCCTGAAGGCCAAGAGGGAAGCGACAGCTTCGAACGTTGTGGATTTCCTCATCAATGAGGTCTTCTACAAGTTCGGGGTGCCAGAAATCTTACACTCGGACAATGGACGACAGTTTACGTCGAGGATTTTCGAGGAGTCCATGGAGATCCTCGGGATCCGACACGTGAAGACTCCGATATACTCTCCACAGAGCAACGCAGCGGAACGGGTGAACCGGAGCGTACTGGCGGCTATCCGAGGGTTCCTGGAGAGCGACCATCGGGATTGGGATGCCTATCTTCCCGAGATAGAGGTGGCCATCCGGAACGCAGTCCATTCGGCTACGGCCGAAGCGCCGTTTTTCACGCTTTTCGGACACCACATGTTCCTGCATGGTTCCAGCTACCGACTGGCCAGGAAGCTGCAGTCGCTGTGCGACCACGAGATGGCCGGCATTCCGACTGCCGACAAGATCCGAGTGGTACAGGAGAAGGTGCAAAAGTGTCTGGAGTCCGCATACGATCGCAGTCGTCGACATTACGATCAGAGGGCCAGAGTGTTTGCTGCAAGGCCAGGTCAGGAGGTATATCGCCGAAACTTCGTCCTTAGCGAATTCGGAAAACAGTTTAATGCCAAGTTTGCCAAGAAGTTCCTGAAGGCCAGGGTGGTGAAGGCAATAGGCGGAAACGCGTACGAACTGGAGGACCTGGACGGCAAGGATATCCGCGTATGACCTGGAAGAGGGAGCACAAAGTACACATGGGCAAGACCAAATAAGGAGATGTACTTCCCGTAGGACGTGGGGCCCCGCGTTGGGCATCGTTCGGAACTGCTCTGGAGATGCCATTCAAATGCTCCCAATGATCTTGTCGAGCCGGCTCCTAGTAGCACCTCTCCAAATCCTTGGGTGGTGTTGCATTTCGGAGTTCGGATGGGCAAGAGGCTATCGATGTATCGATAGGGAGAGGCAGGATCGGTGGGCCCAGGGGGGGATGAGGAAGCTGAGCGAACCGGGAACTTTGAATGCGGCTTAAGAGAAAGGGTTCTTACCCTTTCGCTCGGAAGGGCAAGAAGGAAATGAAGAAGTAACGGCGTGGAGCTTTGGAACACGGAAAAGGAACGGAGGCAATAAAGGGAGGTGCTTGAGGAAAAAAGGAGGAATTTGGAGGAAAACGTGCGCGAGGTTTTGGAGAGAAAAAAATTGACCCGATCGCTGCCTGAGTAGTGCGCGCTTGCGTCACCAGTGCCACCGCCTCAGCATCGCCCTGTGCCGTCGCGTACCTTCGCTGTTGAAACCGCCTCAGCACCGCCCTGTGCCGCCGCGTACTGTCGCTGTTGACACCGCCTCGGCGCCGCCCAGTGCCGCCGCCCAGTGCCGCCGCCAGAGCCATCAGAAGGAGGCCCGGAACCACCCGGAACGGATGAAGGGCCATACAAAAAAAAAAAGGAAACTAAATTAGATTAGGATAGGTTATTTGTTGTATTGTAAGGTTATCTTTGTTCTCCGCTTGGCCGTATCCTGGGTCCGGGATTGGTGCAACACAAGTGCTGTGACCAAAAAGGGAACGGGGAAGAAGCCCGGTCATTGTTTTTCTTGATTATATTTTTTTTTCGTCGTGAACCCCTGTACCCTATATTTCTATTGAAGTTCCAGCAGGGATTAGGGACTCAAATAGGGAGTAATTATTTTTGTGGCCGATTGAGGCCAAATCTTTAAGGCGCTTCTCCTCCGCGAGTTTTTAAGTCCCCCAACAGAGGCAGCCTTGGCGCAAACGCATCCCTGGCTAAGGCCACGCTCTCGCCGGGAGTGGAGAAATACCACATAGAAAAAAAGAATTGGATAATAAATAATAATATGGAATAAATAATGCAAGTGAACATGGAGTAGAGCCATTTACCTGGGGGAGATGGGTCGGTCGCCAGACCGCCTGGAATAGGCTCCGGTCCGCCGGAGATGGGTGATGCCCCTAGATACTCAGGAGGCATCACAGGATGGGTGGGTGCGTCGTGGCAAAAACACCAATGCCACCACTTTGTTCCAGTAGTGTAGTCGGCTTATATTTGTTGTTTATTTACTTTTGTTTTGTATTTAGTGATGATAGTTTTCGTTAGTGAGGAGTATTAGTCCGAGACGTCCAAATGGTCCGATATTTTATTGTGCGGACTGCAGGCATTGGGTCGAACCCAGCCCTGGGCCTCCTGAGCTAGCCCGGCGTTGCCCAAGAAAGCAGTTCCGTAACAAACTTTCTGGTTGTGCTTCAATATTCCTACCAATCGTATTGTCCACTAAGCTTTGTAGTGATACTTCAGCGAAATGATCAGTGACCGTGATGAAACTGGGATAGCCTTTTTTTTTGCACAACGGAGTTTATCGTTTCATGGATATATATTAGTGGTTTGTTTTTGACAAATTCCATGTGTTCTTGGTATGTCAAACTTCTACAAATAAGGCGAGTGCTTTTTCATCAGAATATTTTGACGGTAGATGCTGTGGAGTAGTCATAGTTTTCATTGTGTTACCGTCGGCGTTTACGGTTGAAGCACTGCGTTTTCCAGCTTTATACGAGCTGACAATTTGTTGACTTGCGTTTTTTTGGCAACAATCCGCAAAATCTTTTTGTGGAAGTTCAACATTTTTTGAAGATGAGATTTCCATTAATACCAGCGGCGTAACCAGCCATTCCTGGTTTTTGGTTTTGTATAAATCCCTATTTCTTTCACAGTCTTTCCACTTTACTATAAGCCTACTAGTAACATTTCGCAACTTATAGTCAATCTCGCATTGCTCTTCCAGAGAATATTTAAGGGTTTTCAGAACAGTACCAAATACAAAGATTTCCATAACAACAAACTTCTTGGTTGGGATGACTTCTGAGTGCCATACTAAAAGAAGATCTGACATTGTGCCTAAAAAGTACCATAGTTAGAAAGCTAGCATGTAATAACAGTTCATAATAAACATTTTGGACGCCATGGTTTCACACTTTCGGCTAATAAATAAGTTAAACTTCAATTCGGTAAATTCGACTCCACGAAAGACAGGTGTACGCTAATACACATTTGAATTTTTTGTAATACATACCTTGAAGATAATAAAAAGCCAAACTTTTAATAAATTCAATAAAAATTTCCGAGGAACATTAATTTCAATGCGCGCAAAAAGAAAGATTTTGTAAAGCTCTTTGCAAAATCATATGGAGTGTAGAGCTTTTAAAAAGCTTCGATAAATCTAATCAAAGAATTTGTTATGGACTTGTGAAAAAATATCAACGCTTTTTTAAATTTGAAAATTTTAATTAAATGCCGTTAGCTGGACCAAATCGCCCACTATGCAATTGTTTGTTTTCTCCTTTTGGTTTCTCTTTTTGCCTTCGTTTGTGTTTTAGCATTATTCTTGTTTAGTTTTTGTTAATTAGGCCATTTGAAAGCCCTTATGGCAATGGCGATATAAAAAAAGCACAAATCAGGGGAAACAAATGCAGCCTACCCACTACCTAGGCGCATTTTTCGCGCCCTTAAATTTTTGAAATTTCCAGATAAAGACCCAGCAATTTTAATTAAATAGGCAGAAAAATGCAATTTTAGTTAGGATTTTTTGGCGAACACTTTATCACTGCTTTTATGCCAAGATCCTTTCTGCCCAGATGATATTGGGATAATATATCTTAGGCGAGGAACAATCCCAGATCGCAATATTGTAACAGATTACAGTTGTAATAATAATGACACAGATTTTAATGCTGTAACTCGCCTCCAGAAAAAAGAAGCACAAAAACTACTAAAATGTTAAAAAAAAAATGTTGTCTTTACAAAATTGTCTGATAATAGACAAATGAGAACAAAAAAAGCTGCAAAAAGAAAATTTATAACGAAAGCTGATTAGGTTAGAACTCGCCTCCACTAAAAATACAACGCTCACAGTCACCTGCTGAAATTTGTCGTCAGTGCCATAAAAGCACAAAAACTACTAAAATGTTTAAAAAAAAAAATATGTTGCCTTTACAAAATTGTCTAATGATAGACAAATGAGAACAAAAAAAGCTGTAAAAAAAATTAAAACAAAAGCTGATTAGGTTAGAAGAAAGGTAAAACAACCTACTTTCTAAATTTGACAAAATGCATTTAACTGAAAACGAAAAAATATTGGCGAAAATGCTTTTAAAAGAAAAAAAAAGAAACAAATATGAGATGCAATGATTCCGAAAAGTTTTTCGCTCAGACCATTTATTACAGGTCGAACTCAACATAGTTGTTTTTAAGAGACTCTTTGCAATAAATCTTCCCAGTCCATCGTCCTTGTAAAAGAGGAGCAGCATACAAAAATTACAACCGGGAGACAACGAATGTTTGTACTCAGCGCTTAAAGATACTATAAAGGAAATAACTGAATCCGAAAAAAGCATAACTTGTGATAAAGTTGCAATAAAAAATTTAAGGTATTATTTCTCAGTTGACGTAATTAATGGCTTAGAGCATTTACTTGAACGCACAAATGAAGTGGGAAGTACGGGGTATTTAATATGGACATTTATATTGAACTATATTTTACGAGAAACAAATATAAAAGGAAAATGTTTAAAAAGACTTTTTTATAAAAACATTAATAAGGCCGAAGATATTGGGTTCAAAATAATAAGCGTTGTGTATGATCAAAGAGGTAACAATAGAAAATGTACCTCGTTACTTGAAGTCCCGAATGAGAAACCTTACTTTAGCTTCGATAATGAAAAATATTATATGTTTTATGACATTCCTCATCTTTTCAAATCTATAAGAAATAACTTACTAAAAGCTAAGTTTTAAACCCCTGACGGAATAGTTGATTTTAATGTTATACGAGAGGTATACGAATTAGAGCAGGGATCAGTAACGAGAATGACTAAATTAACAAGAAGTCACGTTAATCCATGCGGGCTAGGTAATAAAATAATTGCCAAACTAATATCTTTGCACATTTTTAAATTTTCCCAAAAGACAAATTGCGAATCAGATGATGATGTTATGTTGCAAGTAGAGTTTGATTCAATTTTATATCAGTCTGGCATTAAAGAAAAAAAATAAATACAGCAGCAAGAATATTCTGTATCATACCTAGAAATTGTCAATTGACAATGAGTGGTACTTTGAAAAAAATATGGATGATTTTTTTAGCAATAATGTACCCATTGATTTAACTTCGAGTAGATATTTTTGTGAAATATTGCAAAGACATCTAGTTGTGATAATTGCAGATCGTTACTCTTTAAAGAAAACCACCAATTAACAGCTTCATCTGAACATTTTATTCATGAGAAAACTACTCGAGCGACTCGGTCTTTGGAAAATTAAAAGCACCTTCGGATATATTTTTTAATGTCTGTAGAACCCACATAAAAGTTTTTGAAAATATTTTCAAAAATAATAATCAAGAACTAAATATAAGAAAATTTATTGTGGAAAAATGTATTAAGTGCACAAATGAAGTTATTGATATAAATAATGAATGCTATGTTTTGATAATCTTATAAAAGTTTTACATTTTAAGGATTTCAAATGTATGTGATAACTGATAGGCAGAAGAAGCAATCTAAGCTCAGAATTTTGTCATAAGTAAAAAACAGCAACGATTTTGATAATGATTATCTAATGAATGTGGACAAGGGGCTATTGGGACTATTGCGCTTACTATTATTATTTGTAATATTACTATTGTGACATAAATATGATAATGATTATCTAATGAATGTGGACAAGGGGCTATTGGGACTATTGCGCTTACTATTATTATTTGTAATATTACTATTGTGAGATAAATACGTAAAGAGTTTAAATATTTGAATTAAACAATAAATTAACTTAGTATTTTTTTTATTATATATAAAATAAAAAAAAAGCCATTCAAGCATTAAATTATATAAGCAAGCTAAAATCAAAACAAACAAACACATCTATATGCGCATGTTTTCAAAAACAGTGCAATACATGTTTGAGATCAGCTGTTTTTGCTGCCGTTCTCGCCCCCTTTCTACCTAACAAGCGTTCAGCCGCACAATATATAAAATTAAAATTTTCTGTCGTTGCTCTTGCGAACAGAAGCGCAAACATATTCACACAAGCATTCTATTTTTAGATTTTAAAGTTATCAACTTTGTGAGAGCAGCGCCATTGTCGTTGGAATCAAAAAGTTTGCCTCATATTGCAACACGAATGTATGGTCGTAAAGCATCTTATAGATTCTAATGTCTTTGGTAAAACACAGTTTATAAGCAATGAGAAAGAGCGAGAGGTAAATTTCTATTCTATTGCTGTTCGTTTTACTACTATGACAATGCTACATTATTAGAAACTTAATTTAGAAATTAGAAAGCTCTATATAGTGCGTGCGTTGTCATTACATTAGCCGCCAAAATTGATAGATTTACATAAAATATACTATATATCAATTTTGACCGATAACCGTATTTTGCTTTAGTGAAAAAATTGTAATTTGAGGCCAAAAGTCAAAATGGTCGGACGACAATATTTTTTTTTTTTTTGCCGCACTCTTGCATTTTTATGGATGTAATATGCTGCGTGGAGATATTATATAGTTCGGATATGGTGAAACTGTTTCGCAGGAGAAAAAGTTCGGCATTTCTGGACGGCAAATGATGTGATCAAGGTGGCTACTTTGTGGGACGCTAGATGTGACACAGCGGCTGTTAGATAGCGTATTTTTAGACAGAACGATTTGAGTCCTGTCGCTAAAATAACTCGAAATCCACTAAAGAAGATCACCAGGAAACCCTATAGAATCTTGTTTCCTTACAAGAAAAGAATGATTAACCGATTCGAAAGCTTTACTAAAGTCCGTGTAAATCACATCGGTTTGAAGGTTTAGTTGGAAGCCCATAATTACAAATGAGGTAAGTTCCAAAAGATTAGTAGTGGTTGATCTTCGCCTTATAAAACCATGCTGATATGGAGAAATGATTGATCTGCATAAATTTTGCAAGTGAGGAGTGATTACATTCTCGAAGAGTTTATGGATATTCCTCGTATCGATAGCCATTTCGAAAGTTGGATGGTAAGGATCTTCATCAGCATCAATGGAGGAACTCTGATTAGTTTTACGCCTACAGTATTAGAGACGAAGCACAGATTATGTAAGCGGTTTAAAGAATTATGCACATGGTTAACTCAGACAAGGATAAATCAAGCAAGGTATTTATGAGGTCATGCTGTGCCACAGTTTGAAAGACATTTGACACACATCAGAATATCATCGAGCTCCAGGTATATTAAAGTCCCCCAATATTTGGTCCAGCCAATATTTGGTCTCTATCTGAAAGCCTTTTGGAAACGGCCCAAATTGCCAAAAATTGTTTGCAATAAGTTGGCTCTTCAGACGATGGAGAAATATAAGAACAAAAAAAATAAATAAAACTACCTGGAACTGATAGTTTCACACAGATTAGTTCTATATCCGTGAAAACTTCAGAGCTCGGCGAGCAGGGTTGGCGCAGCGGCCGACCAGAAGACCTCCTGACGTGAACATATAAGCCCCCTCCACACCCTGGCAATCACTCGGGTTGCAACATATCCGTTCCTTTTATACAATGCATCTTGCATCGGTTACCAGTGCGGCAATTGCCTTGGGAATTTCGTGGGCCAAACAGTTGGAACAATAGCGGTTGCTTAACTCTCTGTACTGAGCCTGAGGAACTGTTGGCACTTTCGAAGCAGATGGATTTCGCTGCAGACTCGGCAACGGTGGAACGCCTGCATTTGATGTCGTCGTATTGACGGAATCGGGAGAAGTTATGACTCGAGCACTCTTGGCGTGAAAGCCCTTGAGGAATCTGAACACTAAAAAAAGATGGTCACGCCCTTGGCGGAAAATGCCTTAAACCGGTAGGCGTGATGTCGTCGATATCCACCAGCGTACGATGACGCTCAGTCAGAAACGCATCTTACTCGTTCCAGGTTGGAATCTCGGCCTTGTTAAGAATGAATTACTCCCACATGGAAAATGTAAGCTCGGGGAGCTTAAGAAGAAAACAGAGTACAATGTACAAAGACAGTCACAAGCTTTGATCTGAATGGCGGACATCTCTAAGGTCGTTAGACAACTCTGTGTGGTTTCTTGCAACTCCTTTAAGGTGCCTCCGGACACTTAGGGGACAGCCTGGATGTTAACAACCTTCTATTCTCGAAGCGCTCCGTAAGGCTTCGCCACTCTGAGATAAAACCTTCGTTGGTCAGTGGTGCCTTGGGAGCAATGGCGTGAGTTACCGCACACATTGTTGCGGACACACCGCCGCCCCCAAACCTTATCGACTCATATAAATGGTCATTAACCCAAACACTCGGTGCATAAACGCTGAGTTTGGGAACCAACGTAAGTAAGAAGAATCGACACACAACAAAGACGCTCCACCCGCCAACTAAGCAGATTCTCCCGATTCTCCCCATTTCATTTCTCACATATTCCACCGTATCCCACAAGTTATTACTTAGTTTGTAGAAGAATAAAGATTCATTATAATTTTGACCGAAGACGAAGTAGGTTTTCATTTATTAAAACTCAAAAATCATCAAGTACACTGAAAGGACCAATTAAACTCAACCCCCCAGTATACCTAGATACTGTAATTCGTGCGCATCCCCACTCATCATAGAGAGTAGGTGGAACAACCTTTCCACTGGCGTGAGGCTCGAATTGTTGACGTAAATCGCCGTAAAGAAGTCCCTGAAGCCCCTGGGCCACTGAAGATTATCACCTATGTAGACTTCGGTGTCCACGGGTTGCAGATGACAGCCGGTTGAACTTGGGACTTGGATGCTTGCGGAAGCCTGAGCGGACTGAGAATCTCCCTATTTGATAAATTCTGGGAGATTAGCGAGACATCTTTCGTAGATCGAGAAGGAATACTCTTATTTGGACTGGAGCGTTGGCTCGATGGCCGAAATAAGTTCAGATCAATTTCCGTAATCCCTTTCGACTTTTTCCCATAGTGCCCGAATCTGATCGCGAAAGAATATTCACGGAATTCTCGCTAGTTGCCCGTGGAATACAGTAGTGGGCTTTGATACTAGCTGAGACGGCGGCGGAGATACGGACTGGGATCTCTCCAAATGGATAATTTGGAAGTGGAGGCGATTTCTTATCATCTTTTATGGGCGGTGCAGTTGATATGGCTTGTCCGATTTGTTTACAGACTCTAAGGAGTTAAAACTGAAAACGAATACGGTCACACTAGGTCCGGTGGAGAGTTTTGGCCAAGAGGGTGGCCGTAGTTGAAAAAATAATACAAAATAATAGAATCTTAAAATAATTTGAGTGCCGAATTAAATAAAAACTTATTATGGTGGCAGAGCCAATTTAAATTGTTGCCATTGGAGTGTAGGTATGGGGTCGGGAAAGCTGTCAGAAGAAGATTTTTAATTGTCTTAATATTTAAAATAGTGATGACGGGGCAGACGACGGAGTATGGTCTCGTTATCCTCTGACATGGAAATACATCTATATATATAAAAATGAATTGCTGTTCGTTAGTCTCGCTAAAACTCGAGAATGGCTGAACGGATTTATCTTATCTTGGTCTTGAATTATTCGTGGAGGTCTAGGGAAGGTTTAAAAGGTGAGAAAAATTCGATTAATTGCCGGGAAAATCCTCAAAACAGTATTTTTCTATTTCCCATACAAAAGTTTTCTAAATAAAATGGAGAGTCAATTTGTAATTTATTACCGCTGTATAAAGTTCAAATTCGCATGCGCGTTGGAGGATCTAATATCGCGTTCCGAAACTCAAAAAAAGTGAAAGTGAATCGCGAACGCGACAAAATTGCATAGTCTCACAGCTTCATATAGCTTCGAGAAAATTAATTTTAGCTAACTTCAGTTGTTAATCTGTCAGATTATTTTTTTAATCTATATATATAAAAATGAATTGCTGTTCGTTAGTCTCGCTAAAACTCGAGAATGGCTGAACGGATTTATCTTATCTTGGTCTTGAATTATTCGTGGAGGTCTAGGGAAGGTTTAAAAGGTGAGAAAAATTCGATTAATTGCCGGGAAAATCCTCAAAACAGTATTTTTCTATTTCCCATACAAACGTTTTCTAAATAAAATGGAGAGTCAATTTGTAATTTATTACCGCTGTATAAAGTTCAAATTCGCATGCGCGTTGGAGGATCTAATATCGCGTTCCGAAACTCAAAAAAAGTGAAAGTGAATCGCGAACGCGACAAAATTGCATAGTCTCACAGCTTCATATAGCTTCGAGAAAATTAATTTTAGCTAACTTCAGTTGTTAATCTGTCAGATTATTTTTTTATCTATATATATAAAAATGAATTGCTGTTCGTTAGTCTCGCTAAAACTCGAGAATGGCTGAACGGATTTATCTTATCTTGGTCTTGAATTATTCGTGGAGGTCTAGGGAAGGTTTAAAAGGTGAGAAAAATTCGATTAATTGCCGGGAAAATCCTCAAAACAGTATTTTTCTATTTCCCATACAAACGTTTTCTAAATAAAATGGAGAGTCAATTTGTAATTTATTACCGCTGTATAAAGTTCAAATTCGCATGCGCGTTGGAGGATCTAATATCGCGTTCCGAAACTCAAAAAAAGTGAAAGTGAATCGCGAACGCGACAAAATTGCATAGTCTCACAGCTTCATATAGCTTCGAGAAAATTAATTTTAGCTAACTTCAGTTGTTAATCTGTCAGATTATTTTTTTAATAAGACTATATAGAAATCGAAAGATAAATCTTAAGTTTTGTCACAAACGTTAAATTATAAATCTTAAGTTAAATTTCTGAACGCAATCATAATATTTGACATTAGATTTGACAACCAACTAATATGTCAATCCATCCTGTCTGTCGCTTTTCAGTCAGAGCACGGAAAAAAGTATTACGATATTATATTGTGTTACGAGTTACGATATCTATGAATGCATCCTTCTATCTTTGTGGCTACGTGCGCGAGAACTTTCTTTACTTTGGTGATCCTTTGTGATAGTGACATTCCAAGTAATGTGCTCTTTTTTGTGATAGTGACACTTTACTGCTAAATAAGCGGGAAATTTTCTCAATTACAATTTACGATGCCGAGGAGAAGACGACCTAACGTAGGTCGTCGTAGTCAATCAAATGTGCGAAGAGCTACCTCACGTGCTAACCGCACTGATGACCAGAGACAGAGAGATCAAGAAAATAGTCGTATTGCTATGTCAGAATTGCGTTCTTTAGTGAGTGACAATGTAGGAGATAGGCTTAGAATGCAACGAGTTCGTGCACATCAAACACAACAACAGCAAGCTAGACATAATGAAATTGAGCGAATCCGCAGACGCAGTGCTCCTGTGATTCTTGAACGAGCTGCATTCCACTATGATCCGGCAATTGATTATTGTGCCGACAAATCAGTAACAATTGGGGAAATGAAAACAATTTGTAAATATTGTAAGGCGTTATAATACACTGGTGAATCTACTGGATTATGTTGTGCTGAAGGCAAAGTAAAATTGCCACAATTGGTCCCACCACCAGATCCTTTACGCTCTTTAGTTTCTGGGATTGGAAATGATTCTAAGCACTTTTTGACCAACATTCAGAAATATAACAACTGTTTCCAGATGACATCATTTGGTGCTACACATATTATACAAGACAATTTCATGCCCACTTTCAAGGTATTATATAAGAATATTTTTTTATATTATTCAAGTTTGTACTAAAATAAATATATATCGGAAATAATTAATGGACAAAATTTTAAAAAATACAGATACAAGGACAAATTTATCACTTACTGGGAACTCTGTTACCACTACCTGATGCAGATCATCAATTTTTACAAATTTATTTTATGGGCAATTCAGATGCGGAAATTAATAATCGTTGTGCTCACAATCCAACAGTGAAGAGAACCATTGTCCAACAATTACAAATGTTTCTTCATCAGAATAACAATTTAGTAAACATGTTCAAAATAGCATTGGATCGGATGCCAATGCTTTTTTATTAAATACGGATTCGATTTGTTTGTTTTAAAATCATTTTATACAAAAGATTAGGTCTTTTATTTATCGATGAGGCAGTACGAAGTCTGCCGGGCAGCTAGTTTTTAATAAAAATGAAAATTCGTGTTTTTAGAATAAATACATGTAGGGATGGTAGGCTATTAAATTGGGTGTCAAGCGCCAAGAACATATCATGAGTTTTTTGAAAGCTCGATAAAATGTCCTTAAAACCGCTCTTGGTGTGCCGCATGAAAGACATCATCTACCTTTCCACATCGCGACAGGCCTCGCAGCAGTAGCGCAAGCCGATGTACTTGACCTGCATGATGTTGTCGCACAGCCAGCAGCCGATTGTAAGGTCACCTGTGGTAATGGGCTTTTTGCAGGTTTTGGCAAAGCAGACAATTTGTGAATTCATATTTGGGACTTACCACTATACTTACACGTTTGGAGATAAACGAGAGAGACCGATAGATAAGATAAGCGGCACAAAGAGAGCGAGAGAGCGTGGGTATAAGCAAGCAACGTTTAACTGTCGCGATGGCGCCGACAACGGCTAAACGGGGAAGGCACAAAGAAGGGAAGTTAAGAAACACAAGATAGAAGATTTAAAATAAAACCCCGGTGGTTTATGCAACGTTTAAACTAAAATCGAGAGCGCAAGAAAAAAAACACATCAGTTCACTTGATGACAGTTGTGATTGGACAATGTCACATTTTCGTCCATATATTTATGGAAAACATTTTATAACAGGAAAGGTAGCTTACTTTGGCACGCCGAAGTTTGTATGCCCTTGTAAATTTCAATTCGATCTCTAGGAATTAATTCAATATCTACTTAAAATACATTTAGCTATATATAAAATATAAATTTACAGTTTTGCAGTTACAGTTTTACTGTTGCAGTTTTCCAGTTGCGGTGTTGCATTTCCCTCTATATGTACCGATCGCTTGAATGGCAGTTCTATGATATAGTAGGCCGATTGTCAAAAAATTTAAATCGAAATTCTAGAATATTACAAACGGCTATATATACAATTTTATGTAAATCTGTTGAAAACTGAAAAAGTTATCATTTTTGTTTTAAAAATTAATATAGTATATAGTCTTTCGATCCGGCCCGTTCCGACATATATACGTGTGAAAGTATATAGAAGACTAACTGGAAAGTTCTAATTAGATAGCTTTAAAACTGAGGGACCAGTTTGCGTAGAAACGGAAGCGGAAACAGACGGACAAACGGACAAACGGACATGGCTAGATCGACTCGGCTGTTGATTCTGATCAAGAAAATATACATTTTATATGGTCGGAAATGTCTTTTTCACTGCATTGAAAACTTTTGACAGAAATTATAACACCCTGCAAGTGTATAATTAAAACAGCACAGTCTAATATATCTATTTTTAATGAACAATCCGAATTCCAAACTGACACGCATGGGGCTGGAACTAGAAGTGTATGACTTCACACTTGAATGTTTAAATGAAAAAAAACAACAATGTAGCTGATCCGTTATCAAGAATAACCATTAAAGAGCTACAAAATATTACGAATCATAATATAATATTATGTTGACTTCTACTACTATAAGAATAAAGGAATAGAATTGAATAAGCAAATCATTGAAAATGCTTGAAGCTCAACGTATATGAGGTCATAAACACTGACAAAGTACTTAAAGTATTGAACTTTCAGATTAAAAAAATGCTATGTTTCCTTAAACATGGTAAGAAAATAATTGCAATATATAGCAATATATATATACTAATAAAATTTTTGATTTATTTCAATTTTTCCAGAGGCTTAAAATGCAGGCCGGTATAAATCAAGTATCAATCAATAAATTCAAACAAATGGGAAATAAAATATAAAAATCATTCAGTGTAGCGCTACTTAACCCGGTGACTCAAATAAAAAGAACAAGAAACAATACTGTCTATAGTTCATGATGATTTAATTCAAGGCGGTCATTCTAGCATATCCCAAAAAAATTTGGACAAAAATCACTATTACTGGAATGGTATGTTGAAATATAACAGAGTACGTTAGAAAATATCAATTACAGCTGATAAATGACTAAACTAAATTTCTAGGTGCCATACCATTGCCAGCAATGGTCAATGAAGACAGAGGACAGAAGATCGAAACTATGCTGATCTGTATAGACCAGGGGACAGACTGCCAAGCTGATCTCCAAGAGTAAAAAAGACATAAGAAGGATAACGGCCAATGGCCAATAGGCACGCACGCCTACAAGATGGGCCTACCCTACAATCCACACTGCAAAAGTTGCAAAGAATTGGGTGAACAGGAGACAGGAGACCGCATTTACAGTGTCACTGACCGGCATTAAACAAAATCAGGGCGCGTCATTTGGTGCTCACTAGCTTGGGTCACTAGGGGAAGTGACTGCCATCCTAGCCTACCTGAATGACACGGGCCGGTACTGAAGGGGAAGCTCTGACTACGACCTATGAGGGTGTGGAGCTCAGCTCTAATTGGAGGTTACCAGGGTAAACTCACAACTGTAACCTAACCTAATCATAGAACCTTTAATATATATATTAAATCTTATATATCAGTTGATAAATATCATTGGCACGCAGGGGTTCAATATTTCGATTTTTGTTTCAACACGACCCTCTCAATGGCACATAATTATTGTCCAAATGAGTTAGTATTTAGGAAAACAAATAATTTACCAAAAGAATGTAATAGTATAGATCATGCATGGGAACGAAAAATAACGGAGTGAGCCAGACAACAAATTTGAGTAACAACAACAGAGTCGCTGCAGCGTCGAATAACTTGCTAATTTTTTTTTTTTGTCTCGCCAAATATATTAAATTGTTGTTGTTTTCTCGAGCAAGCACACAGCACATGAATGACTTGCAGGTTTAAAAAAAGGCGTGCACTAAGGCCTCTGCCGGTAAGCTGTGTGCTTGTAAAACATAACGGAATGAGCCGCACGAGCCCTGGGAGTCAAGACGTGCCCATCTATGGTATAGATAACAAAGAAACCATATATAATATTGATGACTATGATATAGACAGTACATATAGACCAGAGGTATCATATAAAAGAGCTAGAATAATAATGGAAGAAAAAATAAAAATAAACAATTTTATGATCAGAAAGTGAAACATATTGATATATCAGTAGGTGAAAAAGTTTTGCTATGAAACGAAACAGTTCATGAGTTAGATCCTAAATATACTGGTCCGCATAAAGTTACGGAAATAGGAGATCGAAATACCGTTCTAATAATGAATAATAAAAATAGGAAGGAAACAGTTCATTTCATTTTCATTTTTCATTTTCTTTGTTGCTATTAAGTGTAATTTAAAAAAATATATTAATAAAAAACTATTATTTTTATTTTAAATATAATATACTAATAAAATAACTTTTTAATATTACGTTATTTTTAAAAATTATGGAGATGTATTATACACATATATTGAATACCCACTGTACCAGGAGTAATTAAAGGGTTTGTTGCAGTGTTTACATAAAAAAGTGCCGGTCATAAACCCAAGTGACCGAAATATGAACCGATCGGTATGCCTTGGTCCGCCCATAGAAAGTACAAGTGTCAGATCGGACCTCACAACCGAACTCAAGTATGTGCGTATATGTTTTCTTTTCCGTGCCTGCCACCACACAAAGACTCTGAATAGCAGTGTCGGGCGAGAGAACCCATGTGCTGCTCTTGTTGGGACTTACGTTGGTGCTCCTTCCTGCTTTAGGCAGGAAGACAATCCGAGAGGTCCTCCATTGGATAGGGATATAGCTCGTGCAAATTGTATATATATTTGGCCACGTGCAGCATGGCTGTAAACATTCTCCACGAGTTTCTTTACGCCCTGCGTATTTCCTTTTTGTAATCCCTAGGTAGGATGTTGTATTCCTCGTTGGTTATATCATCATTCGCCTGCTGTACGATTTTGAAATATTCTCTGAGGATATTGTGTTGGAGTGAAATGAGGATATTGAAATGAGGATATTGTGTTGGAGTAAACGCTTCGGCACGTCCCTACGCGAGAAGCTGGTGAATTGCACGCTCTCCAGGTCCGAGTCTGTATAGACTATTGCACCCGTGCGACTTAGCTTACTTTGCATCGTTTTTGTGGCACTAGCATTGCAACTGACGTGACCTGCTCCCGTAAAATCGGAGGTATGACCACTGGCCACATGCAGAGAGAATTGCTCCCCTCTGTGCCCGCCGGTGGTAGCATTCACGCCTTCCGCTGACGTTTGGTCTGACACCCCAGCCCTGGTTGGTTTTATTATGTAATCCATAATAATGTCCATATAAACTGGTTACTGCCAGCTACCAGGCCCATAATATGAGATTTAATTCACAATAGGCGTTTAAAATACAAGAATAATGTGTTGTTGGGAGGCGACTGTATTGGTGCTTTGGTTTTCTTTGCCTTTAGTTCCATAGCGACGAATACATCAACAAATAGTATTTCAATATCCGATTCGTTCGAATTCAATTTTATTTATTTATTTATAAACGAAATAGGAATATATTTGCCATTGTTAAACTATACCCTTACCTCTGCGCGAAAAAAAGGAGTGTTTTTAATGATGTGCTCCGACTCTAATCAGGTTGGCAGAGGCAAGGTTAGGTATTTAAATATATTACGCACATTAGTTTCGATGGAGAGTTCAACATGTAACAGAAAATATAAATTATTGTACATGGAACATAGAACACGGAAAGATCATGCTCGTCAAGGTTCGTGTTACACACCTTAAGGGCTATTGGACGAAAATTACGAGAATGCCTTACAGGGACAGAGAGTCTTAATTTGGTTTAAGATATGTGGAGGAAATTTGTACGTTAATAAATTTAAACATGAACATCACACTGTGGCAGGTTCGACGATCCTTTAGGGTGGGAAGGCTTAAAAGTCGTAGCCTGTCGGTGTATGAAGGAAGACGACGATGTGGGTCCCAGCTTAATCCTCGTAGAGCAAACAAAAGGAATTGTTTCTGAACAGATTCAATAAGGTCTTGATACTTCGCATATTGAGCTGACCATACGCACGAATAATATTCAAGAAGAGTACGAACGAGTGAGATACAAAGAAGTTTTGAAGTATAAGGATCATCAAACTCCTATGGCCATCGCTTAACAAAGAAAATACCCCTTTTAGCTTTACCAACGATGATACCAATATGGGCATTAAAATTTAAAGTTTGGTTAAACAGAACTCCGATATCTGTTACCATATAGATCGCTCGCACCTTTAGAATAATTGGCGTAAGGCAATTCTTCCGGTAAAACGATATAAGTTTGCATTTGGAGTTGTTGAGAAAAAGGAGATTATTAGTGCACCATGATTGCATGTTATTTAGGTCCGTTGGCAGAAGTGTATGTGAATGAGAGTTCGTAAATGGCAAACATAGTTTGACGTCATCTGCGTATATCATCACATTTGAGTGTAGACCCACTTCAGGCAAGTCATTGATAAAGAGGCCCACGGTTGCTTGAGGAACGCCAGAAGTGAAAAAAACCCGGTTTGAGAGAGAGAGAGAGAGAGCGCTTAAAGGCAACACGTTGAGTACGGTGGGATAAATATGTTGCCATCCAGTTAGTCAATAAAGCAGGGAATCCCAGTAGTAGTAGGTGATTTACCGAGTCAAAAGCTTTGCTAAAATCGGTGAAGATAACGTCCGTTTGGAAATTCAATTTGAAAGCGTTGACAGCAAAAAATTCAAGAAGGTTTGTAGACGTTGATCTGTTTTTCATAAAGCCATGTAAAGCCAAATAAATTTTATTTCACTTTAAAACTTTGTTTACTTGAAACAGCTTTCTTTTGTCACACTGATTATCAAGTGAATATATTGCGATTTCGCTACCTTTATTCTTCAAGTGGATATATATTATGTTAGTATAAAGCTTTACAAATTAATATAATGGTCAAAACCCAAAGTATTGCTTTTGCCTGCACTATATACCTTGCCGATCTAGTAGATCTCGATGCACCCGTAACAGGTTGTTAAAATTCTAGACATTTGCCAGGTCGATGTCGTAGACAATATTGGATTCCATTACATTTTGGTTGCCATCTTTATCTGAGGCTCGCCCGATGGGTTCACCGCAAGAGTACGTAAGTATGTCCACTGGTGCCACCGTGTTCTTTCCTACATCGGCCCCCAAATGTCAAAATATTGTATTTTTCTCTTCCAATTTAATTATATGAAAGGTATCAGCATTTTTCGATTCGATTTTTTCGTACATTATTTTTTAAGTCGGGATCCATAATATTAAATATGTGAAGAAGCTGTTTCTCATTTCCCTAGAATGGAACAGCGTTTCGTATGGGCTTGGCGCCGGCCAGCTGTGTAATCGGGCCGTCGATCACCTGACCCGGCCGCTAAACTTTTAACACTTAACATCGAAAAGTCTCGACGTTCACATTTAAACTTTAACTGTTATCAGTTAAAGAAAATGACACGCCAAACTGTAAAAAAATCAAATGTTACAGTTTTGCACTCTGGTTATTATTAAAAAAAAATTTTTTAATTAACGATTTTTTAATAATGAATCCACTTCCCCTTGGACTTTTCAAACTTTTACAGTTTGACGTGTCATTTTCTTTAACTGATAACAAATGGAATTTAATTTAGCTAAATAGTAGTAAATGATATAACCTATATAACAAGACAAGACTAAGATCTTTAAAATGCGTGCATTAGAAAAAAAGTTAGAGACTTTTGAAGTTGCGACCATGAACTCGTGTTACAGTTTTGTTCGTCAGTGTATATGTACAAATTATTAATTTTTAAATTTTTCTTTCAATAAAAAAACAGGAAATTGAAGAAGGGAATTTCAAATACTCAGTAAATTCTCAGTTTCTATGGTAAATTCCATGAAAACATATAAAATATATAATTAAATTATTCTTAAATTAAAAAATTCTTTTTTTTAACCGAAGTAATTACAAATATTTTTATAAGTATTAAAGAATACCGACTGAGTTGTTTCATGTCTCAAACTGAACTTAATTATTGATCTCATTAATTAGCGTTCAAGCCTCGGTTTTTGGCTTTTTCACATATTGAGTGAATTGAATTCTGAAGTTCATAAGGGAGAGCTTTGAAGATATTGGATGAGTTTATTCTTTCTTTCTTGAATTTTACGATCTTGTAATTCTAGATTTTTGTTTACGAGCTTGGCGAACAAGTATACCTCAACATCAGTTCGGCTTTAGAAAATCCCATGGCTGCCCAGAACAAGTCCATCGCCTGATCAACCAAATCACCCACAGTCTCGAGCACAAACTGCACATCGTTGGCGTCTTCCTAGACGTAAAACAAGCTTTTAACAAGATGTGGCTCTAGGGCCTTCTTTATAAAATTAAGGACCTTCTCCTTGCACCCTACTTTCTTTTCTTTTATTGCGGATCGTACCTTCGAAGTAGCAGTAAGGGACTGAAGATCCAGCTTGGCACACATTTACGCAGGAGTGCCCCAAGGAAGTGTACTTGGTGCATTCCTATACACCATCAACACAAGTGATATACCAGTTCCGCCCACTACTAATTCTCGTATGCCTTTGGCTACTTACGCTGACGACACAGCCTTGCTTGCATCCCACACGTCGCAGCTGACAGCCTCAGCTATAGTTCAGGACTGGCTGCGTGTGATGGAGCGCTGGACCAAGCAATGGAATATGGCTATTAACTGCAGCAAATCGGCATGCGTAACTTTCTCCCTGAGACTTCTGATCGACATCGTCCATTCTTTCAACGGTGACGCCATTCGAAACGCCACCACTCACTACTACCTGGGTTACACTTAGACCGCCGCCTCATATGAAACACCCACATCACGGCTGCTCAAAGGAATCCTTACGCCAACCTGGACGTATGCGATCCAAATATGGGTCACCGCGTCCAAGCACCAGCTAAACAGGCTGAGGGTAGTGCAGGCGCGTGCTGCTCGACGGGCATCCGGGCTTTCCTGGTACGTGACCAATCGGCGATCCAAAACGACCTTCGCCTTGTTCCTGTGGGTGATCTTCTTAACCAACACAGCAGTCGTTGCTCGGACAGGCTAATGGTTCACCCAAATCCTCTGGCTAGCAGGTTTCCGACCCGCAATCTCTTAGAAGATTAAAGAGATTCCACACCAGCGATCTGTCGTCCCGTGTTGTACAATAATATTGTAATTAACCGTAAACAATCTGTAAATTTTTGTAAATATTTGTAAATATTTTTAAATAAGTGTATGTAGTCCAGACCCATTTTCCATATGTACCATATCTACTCAACGTCCGGTTAAGTACAAATGGCATTGAACGATTCCAGCGACAATAAAAATTTATAAAATGAAAATAGAAAAGAATAAGAGTTTGGCGAGTACGAACTTTGAACTTGGGAACTTGACAATTCGATTATAGCTTAGCTTGTCTACTGTTGTGGAGTGTCTGGATTTTTGGGTTACATCCTGACCCAGACTTTTGGGGGTTTTCCGATAGCCTTGGCTTTGAATTCCCATTGTATTACCTGTTGATGTGGGAATTTACAGTTATGGGGTAGTTAGGGGTGTATTGTTTGTATGTTGTCCAATTGCTGGGTAGAGAAGGTAAACATCAATAGTGTATGTGTTCTTATAAGTAGGCATGTGCTAAAGTCTAAAGGACTTGTGGATTTGTCATTATATATATATATATACATTTTATTTATTATTTACTATTGTAACGAAAACAGCCAGATCTAGGGCGAGAAGGCGCGAATTCCCTCTCACGCGCAATTATGAGAGCTTTTGACAGCCTTTTGGCTGGTCTCTCTAAGCGCCCTTTTTCTCGCGCTTTTTCTTATAACCTTGAAAAAAAGCACGCGTCGCTGATCAACAATAAAGAAAATCTAAGAAATATCCACCAAGACGCTTGGGACCAGTTAGAGTTCTGGAGGAGGAAGTTGGCACAGATGGGTTCTAGGTAGCCACACCTATTAAAAGTTCCGCTCGGCTTCCTGTAGTGAACTCTGCCCGTGGCCCAAACACGGCAGAAATTCGTTTCAATATTGTTGAAGGTAATTATAGCAAAAAAAGAATTTAGGTTAATAAAATCGCGATAATAATAATATACGCGATAATGTTCAGTTACGCACCATCTTTTGATTTCAAAATTAATTTGAGACAAAGATCGCAATTTTGTTTTGTTGTTAGTATAAATTTCCGCGTTTTTCTCTTCAGTTTTCCACCGCGATTGAAAGATCTCCATATGGACAATATTAAAATGATTTTCGCTCTTTTTAATTAGGTCGACAGGGTTCAATTTCCTTGCGTGATCTAAACACTGGCGGATCGCGGTGGCGACGGATGATTAGAGCAAGCGACACTAAAAGAGTTCCGACTCAAACACAAAAGCTCAGTCGTCGACTCTCGGTTGAAGTTGCGAGCTCGCTTAACCTTTATTCGCTCATGCAAAAATTATTGTTGCACTGCTGCCCGGATTCACCCTCTGTCTCCCAAATTATTCATATATACATATATGAACACTAATCCAGAAAACATAGAAGTTTACAAAATGTAATTAAATAAGTAAATAATAAATGATTTTCGCAAATTTTCGACCCTGTGGAGTGATCAAATGCGTATTTTAATTCTTCACTAAGTATATCAGTACAAAATTAAATGTATGCCGGCATTCTGCTGTTAGTCCTCTCCCACAAACAACATAAGGGCCCGTACAATTTTTGTTCTGCTCAATCGTCCTGCTAAGACTCATCGCGTCTGGAAGTAAGGCTTCACCTCCGGACAACAACCACTAACCTATTGGTTCCCCGATCCGGCTTTCTTGGTTCTAGCCGGTTTTGGGTTATCTTCACATAATAAAATTGAAGAATTATTTTTTAAATTTATCAAATTCGTTCAAGAGTCAGGAGGGACACCCAAGCCTGTGCGGAAACTTGTGGAAACCCTGAACCCAATCGAGAGTGAGAAGCAGGAACAGTTAGCTGAAGAGCGGCCGGTACAGACCCTGAAGCATGCTAGCCCGAACAGCCAAGGAACACGATAACACACCGAACCCTTCTTTGTGCAAGCCACCCGGCGAAGAGTAGATTCAACCACCTTTCCACTGGCGCGTTGGGGTGGAAGAGAATCGGGTTTCCCGCTCCCTCGTGACTCATATCCGCGCACAGGAGGGCACCTGGCGAATGGCGACTGGACCCCACTAATAAGCGGCAAAAGATTCTTTTTCCCATCGCCCCCCGATGATAGAGGAACCAAATAGCCAGAGTTCCACTTTCGTAGACCGGTGGCCAGCCCACCGCTCATCAAAAATCCATGTCGTATCTTTATAATTTTTTCCTACCTAGACTGAGCTTTACCCCAGCCTTATGACTACCTTACAAGAGTCACATAAATTTCAAAAATTGTTTTTCATAACAAAAATTGCAGTTCGCAGAAAAAATAAGTTTTTCTTCGTCAAAGTACTTTACATTCAAATAAATTTTAATTAATTTGCAGCGCAAGAACCTCGTCACCTAAATCATATTATTTTTCTAAATTTTGAATGCTTTCTTGCAGATTTGTTTAACCAAAACACCAACAAAAAGCATTTTGGATTTTCAGAGCATTTTGAAAACTCGGCTTCTTTCCACAGAGATCCATCTGCCACTCACCATTCATTGAAAAGATGGTCCAAAAGGTTCCGTTCCTGTTTTGCCGATAGTTACACGATAGTATTTTAATTTGAGTTCTGCTATCTTGATCACTTTCTCCAAAAATGGTCGACGTTCTCGTCACACTTTGACTAATCTCTTTTGTACGCACAACTACAATCATTTGTGTGCCCAATTTTTCATCCACGATCAACTCCCTCACCTCTCTCCAGGCGAATTCGTATTTTCACAACGACCCTACGTATACATACGAGTTATCGTATGTACGTGTATTTCAGCACGACGCTACGCATACACACAAGCTTTCATGTACATGTATTTTAAATTGACACTGCGCATATACACTGCGTTTCACTTGAATAGCACACAAAATTTTTTATAATTACTTGTTAATATCTCAGCAATTGCTTGATCTAATGCAATGATTGTTGCTGTTTTTTTTTCGTCTCCTTATCTACTCTTTTCTAAAAAAAATTGGAAGTCTGGAAATGTACCGTTTAAATTTACCGTAATTTTCTTTTCAACTTGCTTCAATAGGTGGCACCTTTTTTGTTTCACTTGAATAGCACATTTTAGATTTAGTGTCATTTCAGCAGCCAAGAAGATTGATTCATAAAAGTTTTTTGATTAATTTGTGAATTTCAAACATAGTTTAATCATTTTGTGCAATTATGGGTCGTGGAACGTCACTAAGTCACAAGGAACAGATCCAAATACAAAGCTATATTGATTGTGACCTTTCTGTGGCTAATATAGCGAAAAAAAATTGGAAGAAGCAGAAAAGTCGTACACAATTTTATAAAGAACAAGCAAAACTATGGAAAAAATATGAAAGGTCGCCAAAGTAGTCTCCTTAGCGACACAGATAAGCGTGCAATTCTGCGGGAAGCCTCAAATTCTCATGACTCTGTGTGCAAGATAAGGGCAAAAGCAGGTGTTGACGCGAGCAAAACTACTGTTTGGCGAGTTATTTCCAAAGCTAAACATCTTAAACGCTTGAAACTTAAAAAAAAAAAACACCGCTTAACCCCAAACGAAAGGAAGCACGGTTGACCTTTTGCCGCATCAATATGTCATGATGTAACGAGTGGAGGCGCGTAGTTTTTTCTGATGAAAAAAGTTCAATTTGGAGGGGCCAGATGGCTATAATTATTATTTTCATGATCTGAGGAAAGAGGCGCATCAATTGGAGCGTTTACACAGTCGAGTAGGCGGAGTTATGGTTTGGGGTGCTATATCTTACCATGGGACTTGTGAACTCCCATTCTTATCCTCAAACATGAACGCAAAAGCGTATCTAAACGTCCTCGAAAAAGCTTTTCCACCATTGGAAAATTATTTCAATCATTTGCCTTGGACATTCCAGCACGACAATGCCCCAATACATACTGCACGTGTTGTAAAATCTTTTTTAAAAGATAAAAATGTTGAAACTCTGAACTGGCCACCATACTCGCCGGATCTGAATATAATTGAAAATGTTTGGGGATGGCTGGTCAGAAAGGTTTATGAGTCTGGCAAACAATTTTCAACAAAAGACGAACTAATTGACGCCATTCAGAGGGCCTGGGCTACAATATCCCTAGACTATATTAAAAGTCTATATGATTCGCTGCCCAACAGGATCTACGAGGTTATATTGAATAAGGGGGGCTCGACCCATTATTAAATTAACATAAATATTTACATTAATACTTACTATTGAATAAAAACACATTTCCTGATACTTAAGTTCATTAAATATACTTTTAAAAAAAATGTGCTATTCATGTGAAACAAAATTGTTGTGGAATTTTTGAAGTTTTTAAGTTTTTTTTGTTAACCTTTATTAATTGTTAATTTAATTCAGGTTTTGTTACTTTTCTTATAGTTAATAAATAGAAACAAAAACATCAACGAGTTTTCTTTTTGTATACAAGTGTATACAAACTTTTTTCATGTACACCTTTAGATTCACAAAGATTCCTGAGTTTTCCGCTTTAAATATGTCAGACACGTAAGAAAGGATGAGTTAATTTGTCATCCGCTTTCACCTAGACCTTTCAGAACTCTTATCCCATTACAAACTTTCGACGATTTTTGTGCCTCTGCCCCTTCTGAGTCTCCTCACTGCTACTGCCTGTTACACTTAGCCATCCGTATTATTACACTTCTGAACTGTGAAGGGATGGCTTTTCCGAGTGGTGGAGTAATATATATTGGGTATAAATGGAGAAAAAAAACTTAAAAAAAAATAATATAAATTATAATGACGCTTAATGAAACTCTGCGTGCTTTTCGTTCGCTCGTGCAACAAGCTCTCTTCTTCGTTCTCCCTCTCTATCGGTAAGTTGGATTATTTGCTTAAGTATCGCCTATCAGATTTTGGTTCCTGGATAGGGATTATTCCTGTGGAACAACGCCTTGTCACTCGTACATATTATCGCGGATTGCTATTTCATATGAAACGCATATTTCTAATTTATTATGAATAGATTATTTAAGCCTATACCACTTTGCACACTCTCGGGATATTTGCTCTTTGTTAAAGAAAAATCATTCGAAATTCTTCTTCATATAATTCAATTTAATATATTGCCAACATAATCTCCGGGTTTCTCTCGTTAAACAGCTAAAGTAGTTGGTAATTTACTCATTTCGGTTCCGCAGAAGTCACTTTAACCATCTTTGTTTATGGTTTGGCCTAGGCCGCGCCTTATTCTGGAAAATTTTAAGTTAACATAATCGCGCATACATGTAGCCAATTAATAAGATCAGTGCAGTGTGTCCTCATACTTTTCGGACGACAATGAAATCATAATTTACCTGATATGTTACAATGGCTATCAAAGTATGCCCACACATTTAGGATAAAAATCAATACATTTTCAAATAGCTTCATTAAATACTCGGTTATATTACAAATATTCACTACACCTACCAAAACCAATTATCGACCGACGACGATCCCGGCCCCGTAGCAAACCGCTTCACTCAATTCCAAAGCTGCAAGTTTAGAGACAGGGCCAATACAGCTTTTCCGTAGAACCCTTCTTGAGCAGCTCTGGGTAATTGAAAACCCATTCTATGCTTCTACACGATAACTCTGTATATTCTCCATCTCGAACACGTCACCGAAACGCCTGGCTTCCATGTCAGCTCCCACAAAGTTCTGCGCAACCCATTTACTAATCCTCTACAGCCGCCTAGCACTAAACGGAATGAACAATGCGGCATCAATTCTCTTTACCTTCCACAGGGTGAGTATGAAGTCCTTGTAGATAAAATATTTGTGACGATTCTGGACATACCTCTCGTTTGGTGATATTTGCAGCTTCGCTTTATTTGAATCGCCCACATAATTGATCCTTTCGTGGTATCATAGCAAACCCAAAGTTTTAAAATTGCATGGTTGTAGCGTTTTACTCTAATATGACGTTGTTGACATTGTTGGAGCATCACTTTTGGATCTTGAATCTAAGTAATATCAGTATTTTATTTAATTATTATTGAATTTGGACGGCTTCTGGAACGCTGTTTCCCCTGTGAGACAGTTGTCGACGTAAAAATCATGCTGGATCAGGGATGATCCGAGCGGTAAATGATTCTTTGGTTTCTCGGCAAAGTAATCCAACAAACGGGATGATAATGTACTGAATATGATGATTTTGAGTCGATACCATTTGAGGTCAGCTGTAATCATGTATCCCTCCCAGGCTTCAGGTGAAGTTCTTCGGTTCATTTAGAAGCAGTTTTCTCAGATGGCTCCATGGCTGAAATATAAGTGTCTCGCAATGGGTCTTTGATTAAGTTTTCTCTCTGGCTTCTAGGATTTCTTGCATCCAAAATCATTTTTACAGCGTAATCGCTTTCATCATCTGTGGCTGCATCTGCACAAATTGCAGCTTGGTAGACCTCCAATAGCATTTTGGAGAATTGGGTCACCTGGCTTGAATAGCATCTTATTTGGTAGTAGCAATGATTAGTATTGCTCTGCTAAGATAAGCATGTTAATCTTCTCTGGCTTATCAAAGTTTGGTTCTGCAAAAGCAATTTTTTTTGGGAGTTGTAGACTTGTTAAATTGAACTGATGAGCCGGTTGATGATGTGTGGTAACACAAAAGCTTTACCTTAACTTTAGCATTAAATCGATCAATGCACGATGCATTGTGCATCGAGCCAATGTGAATCGCTGACTAAGGTTGTTGACAATGGAATCGGAGGCTTTTAATTTCTCAATGCTCCCGGTGGGACTGGGAAGAAATTCATGATTTCAGTGACCCTGCTAATTATTCGGTCAAGAACACAAATAGCGTTGGCTATTCCATCTTCTGTCAATGCATATTCCGCATTACCGCTACCTTTCAATCTTCTTTCGGTTAAAAATCCAACATGCACAATGACCAAAAATTTGGCAACCGTAAAATTTATGTGAGATGTAAAATTCTTAATTGGGATGAATGCACAATGGCGCATAACAACCTTTGGTAGCAGTAGACCGATCGATGAAGGCTTTAAGAGGTGATTGAAGATTTTTTGCCGGGGGTTTGATATTGCTTTCTGGATATTTTCATCAAACCCTTCGCGTCATCTAATATTGTCCTCTTTGTGGCGTTCAGTAAAAATATTAAAATTGAACATGAGAATCACTTTTCAGATTGACGTCTCTGCTGCTGAATTCTCGATTTCTTCGATTTTTTTTAAATCGCTCCGGGAAAATTATTGCGAATTGACGTCACCGAAGGAGGATTACGAATTACAAAAATCTCGTTGGGATACTAACAGCGAAGAATAAGAACGTCGATAGTTTGAATTCCATTATTCAAAGACAAATCGCTGGAGAACTGCATTTACATAAGTCGTCGACGGCGTGACCAACGAGGATGATATCCGACGGATTTCTTGAACTCGCTTGGTGTGTCAGGAACTCCGCTGAAATTGTGAAATGGTACGCTGTTGTCCGTCAATAAAATAATGAACAATGTAATTCTAGCAACGATCATCAGCCAATTTCAAAGGATAGGAAGTCTTTATCCCACTCAATAATTTAAACAAAATTTCATTTCAACTTAAACGGATTCAGTTTCCAATTTGGTTAGCTGTTGTGATGACAATCACTAAATCGCATGAGCAATCGTTGGAGGTCTGTGAGATTAACCTTGAATTTCCCTGTTTTTTTTTTTGCATTGTCAGTGGTACGTAGCATGTTTGCGTGTCGGAAAGCCGTCTAAATTTTTTAAGTTTGCGCCGGAAAATAAATCAAAAAATATAGTTTATCATATCGCTCAACTGATGAGATGTATATAAATTAAACAGCAATTTAAATTTGAATTAAATTATTAATTAGGATTGAGACCAAATTCGCCGGTTCAGTTTGTATATATCTATATACATATGTAAGGCATTAAAGGCTGTTTATTAATAACTGATGTAGCTAAGTTGCGGGATGACCAAATCAAAGAGACTGGCGATTTTACTGTGGACCTGTGCTGCTAACTGCTGTTACTGATGACTTGACCGACAATTGACCTTCCGACGCACCGACTGTTATGCTTGGAATTGATTCCTTGACGACTTCTTGGACTACTAGACATCTTAATTTCTTCTAGACTCCGAAACCCTATTTAATGGAGCTATGACACAGTTAGGTTAGGTCAAAGTGGTGATGCTACCCTGGAAGCCTCCAATTATAGCTCAGCTCCGTTTTGCTCCACAGCCTCGTAGGTCGTAGGCGTTATCTTCAGTACCAGCCCGTGTCATTCAGGTAGGCTAGGATTGCAGTCTCTGACTGTCTCACCACGTCCCGTAGTGACCCGAGCTGGTGAGCTCTTAAGTGACGCGCCCTGATTTGGTTAAGCGCCGGACAGTGGCACAGTAAATGCGCTGGTGTCTCCTGCTCTCCCGATTCCTTGCATATTCTGCAGTGTGTGTTGTAGGGTAGACGCAGCTTGCAGGCGTGCGTGCCTATTGGCCAGTGGCCTTCTGATGTCTATTTTACTCTCCCCAGTCCGTCTTCCGTTATAATTAGGCCAGCATAGCTTCGATCTTCTGTGTTCTGTCTTCATTGACAATTCCTTGCTGGCTAATAGTTTAAAATGGTCATGAATTTTCTTCTGGACTGAGTTCAGAGAGACCAATGTGTCCGTTGTGTTGGAGCTTTCCTCTGACCCTTTCCTGACCAGCTCGTCCGCTATCTCGTTTCCTGGGATGTCGTTATGTCCGGGTACCCAAGCTATTTGACCCCTGCTGTCCTCTGCTAATCAGCTTAGTGCCTCTTTACGTTTGGCCACTAGTGTAGATGTAGTCCCTACTGTTGCGAGGGATTTGATGGCCGCTTTGCTGTCTGAGTAGATCTTTACCTTGGTATTCCGGAGGTCTCGGAGGCATCCTCTATGTCTAAGAAGCTGGCCATAGTGTTATTCTTGTATGCATGTTGTGCGTCGGAAAGGCTTTTCTACGTTTGGCTTCTGATTTGGATATCGAGTATCGGTTCCAGTGTTTTCATGAGGAATGGGGTCAGGCTAATCGGCCTGTAATTCTTGCCATGGATGTGTCCTCTTCTACCTGGTTAGGGTATAAAAACTAGTCTTACTTCCTTCCATAAAAGAATGCTTTTGTAACATTGCTGGTATAAATCCGTCCGGACCCGTAGTTTTGTACTTGTCGAAGGAGTCGATCGCCCAATGGATCCTTTCTCGCTCAACCTAGCCGTGTCTTTTATTCCTTCAAGCGATTTAAAGTATGTCCTCCAAGAGCGTTTCTTGGCTGCATATATCGCTTTTTTGTATTCTTTCTGTATCTCCTTGTATTGTAGCTTGTATTGACGGCCTTCCTAACCTTTTTCCGGAGGGCGCCTACTTCTTTGTTCCACCATTGTGGGTATGTCTTCTTTGAGTACGTGAGTCTGCATTACTCCTTGTAGCCGTTGTTGAGAATGTTACTGAAGTCCTCGAGATCCTTCGATTCCTTCTGGGGTAGACCAAACCTTGGTCCATTAGAAAGGAAGATGAATGGGGAAATAGTACAATATATAAATTAGTAACCAATAGGCTATCAAGAATAAAATGAGACGGCTTGCCTGGCCAATCTTGGAGATCTAGAAAAGATTGATATGCTTTCAGGCATTTTACAGGTAGGTGTCGTCGAACATGCTGGATGGCAATGAACTCGGTTCCACCATATTCATTCCTGAACAGTGCACCGTCCACCCTTGCTTATCAGAGCACCAATCCAATTATCTGAGTTCCTTGTACAGGTACTTCAAAACTCTGTCATATTAAGACTTATGGAAGCTGTTCAAAGGAGGCGTTGCCGATAGAATGCATTCCAATCGCACTGGGACAAATATTCTTCAAAAACTAATCCTTAAAATATTGAACGTGTTTTAAACTTAAAATATGACCGAGACATTTGCCCTTTAAAAATTCCTAAATATTTTTAAAGGTGCGGTCACACATAAAAAATGTTTGTATATACCTTGCTATTTTTGAGGGCATAAATTGGAACTACTAAATTTAGCAGGAACCCAGTATTTCAGCTATTTCACAATATAATTTAGCTAATTCTAATAAATTATTTTTAAAAGCCAGTACTAACATAATATTGTCTTTCAACACAATCTGTCCGTGTAAAACAGTTGCGATTTTTTGTTGACCTACATATCCATCCTCCATCCTATAATAGCTGATCGAACAGCTGTGGTTCATCCAAAATATAAAAAAATCTTGTTAAATTGGCTACTGCGGAATATGTTAACAACTATTTTGAGCTGTTCAACAACGGAAAACATGCAGATGGTGGCAGATTACGTAGGCACTATATTAAAATGAATTAGATGATGAGGAATTAGAAATTCTCGAATGATTTTTCTCTAATAAAGAGTAAATGTCTCGAAGAGTTGTATTGGGGTATAGGCCCACAAAATCTATTCAAAATGAAGAAGAAATAGGAGTTATATAAAATAGTAGCAATTCGAAAAAATGTGGCGCTAAAATCTATTCAAAAAAAAAAACGAAGAGTTCCCTGGCACACAACTTTGGCGCCTTCCATATTTGACTCGTTCCTTGCAATCTTTGTAGTGAATGCTTAAATTTTCACCGACTAGAAGAAGAATTCAGAGTTTCACCGGCAAAACAAGTCAATCGAATTCGGATGTACAACAGATGGAGATCAAAATGAAATATTGCAGAACGGAAAAACTTTACGGACCATACGTTAAAGGGATGGAAGAAGGCAGATACACTTACTTTATAGCAAAACTCCTTAAATAATAAAACATAATGTGTAATAAGTGTAATGTAACGGAACCGCTTCCTCTGGGCAACGCCGGGCTAGCTCAGGATACCCAGGGCTGGGTTCGACCCAATGCCCGCAGTCCGCACAATCGAATACCGAAATAATAAAAAACTACTAGTGATGGTAGGCAACGAAAATAAATAAACAACCAAATATACATGGACACTTGTGGGCCGAATTGGTCGCATAGCTGTTTCCGCCACGACGCACCACCCATCCTGTGATGCCTGGTCATCTAGGGGCAACATCCATCTCTGGGGGGCCGGAGCATATTCCAGGCGGAGCATATTCCAGGCGGTCTGGTAACCGGCTCATCTCCCCCAAGTAAACACGCCTACTCCTCCTCCAAAATTATTCCCTCTTTCCTACCTAATATCCCTGCTGGAGCTCCAAGAAAAAAGAAAAGGGTCGGGATTTCTAAAAAGGTATGAAGAGACTTGGCTTCTATTGACTTGACTGGCAAAAATCGCGGACCAGGGTATGACCAAGCGGGGGATAAGGTAAGGTAAAAAAAAATACTTAACGAACACAAATAATAACAAAACTATATAAAAATTGTAGCACAGCGATAGTTGGCAAAGCCCAGCTGCCAGGACAAAAATGAATTGGCCAATCCGCGCTTAATCCTCCCGTCTGAACGGACTCACCGGAGATGTAGCTCCTGGCGGCTCGTCGGCTGCTCTGGCGACGGTCAGGCCTCTTCAGGAAGAACTGCTGCGGCGGCTCTCGCGACGGCAAGGTACACACCAATACCCAAAAGTTAACCACAAAAATGCCGGCCACGATCCGTTTTTTCTTCTTTCCTCCACATTTTTCACTTTCTTCCTCCCCGCTTCAATTTCCCGGATCTCCTGCTTTCCACCCTCCCTGGTCCTATCAATCCTCCCTAATCGACATATTGATTGTCTTTCTAGCCCATTTCGACAAAAAATGCAACACCACCCAAGGATTTGGAGAGATGCTAATGGATTCCGGCGGCTCGACAGGAACATTGGGAGCATTTGGATTGGTATCTCTAGCGCAGTTCCTAACGGTGCCCAACGCGGTTCCCACATCTTACGGGAAGTGCTTTATCTCCAGTTGTATTGTCCATGTGTACTTTGTATTCCTTCTTCCGGGTTACACGCGGATATCCTTGGCGTGGTACACGCACAAACTCCTGCCCTTCATGTCCTCCAGCTCGTAAGCGTTTCCGCCTATTGCCTTCACCACCCTGGCCATCGGGAAGTTCTTGGCAAACTTGGCGTTAAATTGCCGGCCGAAGTCGCTGAGGACGAAGTTCCAGCGAACATTGGCGAATGCGATCGTATGACACATGGTGTCCCAAAAGCGTGAAGAACGGCGCTTCGCCCGTAGACGAGTGGGCTGCGTTTTGGATGTCAACCTCGATATCGGGAAGATAGGCATCCCATTCCCTATGGTCGTTCTCCAGGAACCCTCGAATAGCCGCCAGTACGCTCCGGTTCGGATGTCCTTTCTTCGACCTCTGGTACTTGCAAGAAAGTCGATGTACAGCTTATGGAATGGCCGCTCCGTCTGTACTTGCTCACCGATCCCGACCATCATCCGGTGGTTCGGCGCCTTCGACTCCTTGCAGACCTAGCATCTTCACGCACCTGCAGTACCATTCCGGCCCTGTAGAACTGCCGCCTAAGGACCTCCAGTGTCATTCCCATTCCGCTGTGAGCTGCCTTTGGGCTCGCTCAACCAGGCTCCCTCCACGTTCTTGCTGCCTTTCCGGTGCTCAATGGTGAAGTTGAATCCCTGGTGCTGTATAGACCATATGGTCAGCTTGATATTCCGTTCCGCTCCTTGGTAGCGCGTTGGTGGGAGGAATTGGGCCCATAAGCAACGAGATTGCCTCTGGAGGTCGATCAACCGCCGGTGGACTGCGCGTCAAATGCTTGCGTCTTCAATTGTCCCGTGTCGACCCTACTCCGGCTGTTCGTCGCCTGGACTAACTTTCAGCTGTGCTGAAAGATGATCCAAGAAAGCCTCATTCACTTGGAAAACTCAAGGATCTGCACAAAATTGACATTAAAATTGAAAAACAAAACATTTATATTAACTTAAAGTTGTTAATATAAATAAACAACATGTTTCCCTATCGACTATATCAAAATTAATATCAGAATGGTTCTTATCATGTGCTTTATGCACGGATTCGTGGGCCGAGGGATGCAAATCCGTCGTTCCCGCGCCCGGATGCCATCACCTTGCCCGTGAGAAATTGCTCGTCCTACTTCGGAGCAAGCCTCCCGTCCTAACTGAAAAAAAACAAAGAAACAACAACAACAAAACCTACGCCTTGGCCACCAGTCCCCGGTCCTCGATGCAATTGCAGGCCATAAAATAGGCGTCGCAAGCCACCGAATGCGAGGGCTGCATGACCCGGGACGTGTCCTGAAGAGACGTCGTCATCCCGCTATCCTTTAAATTTGTTTTTGATTTGGGCGCCATATTGCAACGATCCTGCTTCCTCTGGGCAATGCCGGGCTAGCTCAGGATACCCAGGGCTGGGTTCGACCCAATGCCCGCAGTCCGCAAAATCGTATACCGAAATAATCGGATGCCTCAGACAACAACTACCACTAAAAAAAACACCATCACTAAACACAAAGAAAATAAATAAACAAACAAATATACATTCCCGCCACGACGCAACCACCCATCCTGTGATGCCTCCTGGTCGTCTAGGGGCATCATCCATCTCCACAACTGGGCCACACAAAATTATTCCCTCTTTCCTACCTAATATCCCTGCAGGAGCTCCAAGAGAAATAAAAAGGTTCGGGTTTTTCAAAAAGGTATGGAGAGACTTGGCTTCTATTGACTTGCACAAATCGCGGACCAGGGTATGACCGAGCCAGTATTGGCGGCCCGCAATGCGGCGGCAGCTGCCAGGACATGCTCCCGTCGGAGCGGACTCACCGGAGATATAGCTGCTGGCGGTTTGTCAGCTGCTCTGGCTACTCTGGCGACAAACGCCTTCTGCGCCGGCTCCGGCCGACGGATTTGGCGACGCCTAAGCTGTGTGTCCGTTGTGTTGGAGCTTTCCTATTGGCCAGTGGCCTTCTGATGTCTATTTTACTCTTGGAGATCAGCTCCCCAGTCCGTCTTCTGTTATAATTAGGCCAGCATAGCTTCGATCTTCTGTGTTCTGTCTTCATTGACAATTCCTTGCTGGCTAATAGTTTAAAATGGTCATGAATTTTCTTCTGGACTGAGTTCAGAGAGACCAATATGTCCGTTGTGTTGGAGCTTTCCTCTGACCCTTTCCTGGCCAGCTCGTCCGCTATCTCGTTTCCTGGGATGTCGTTATGCCCGGGTACCCGAGCTATTTGACCCCTGCTGTCCTCTGCTAATCAGCTTAGAGCCTCTTTACGTTTGGCCACTAGTGTAGATGTAGTCCCTACTGTTGCGAGGGATTTAATGGCCGCTTTGCTGTCTGAGTAGATCCTTACCTTGGTATTCCGGAGGTCTCGATTTAGTGAGAGTTCGACAGCTTTCAGTATTGCGAGAACCTTCGCCTTCAGCCAGAGCAATGGAAACAGAACTCCCGCTGAGGTGTGCCTCTCTTTACAAATCTTGTGTGATGAGTCTCACTTAGTTTGGCTGTTATCCGTCTGCTCGTTAGCACTGCGCCGATCCAGGTTCTGATGCCTTCTTCAACTCCTATCTTGTTGAGGGAGTTTAAGAAGCTGGCCAGAGTGTTATTCTTGTATGCATGTTGTGCGTCGGAAAGGCTTTTCTACGTTTGGCTTCTGATTTGGATATCGAGTATCGGTTCCAGTGTTTTCATGAGGAATGGGGTCAGGCTAATCGGCCTGTAATTCTTGCCATGGATGTGTCCTCTTCTACCTGGTTAGGGTATGAAAACTAGTCTTACTTCTTTCCATAAAAGAATGCTTTTGTAACATTGCTGGTATAATTCCGTCCGGACCCGTAGTTTTGTACTTGTCGAAGGAGTCGATCGCCCAATGGATCCTTTCTCGCTCAACCTAGCCGTGTCTTTTATTCCTTCAAGCGATTTAAAGTATGTCCTCCAAGAGCGTTTCTTGGCTGCATATATCGCTTTTTTGTATTCTTTCTGTATCTCCTTGTATTGTAGCTTGTATTGACGGCCTTCCTAACCTTTTTCCAGAGGACGCCTACTTCTTTGTTCCACCATTGTGGGTATGTCTTCTTTGAGTACGTGAGTCTGCATGACTCCTTGTAGCCGTTGTTGAGAATGTTACTGAAGTCCTCGAGATCCTTCCATTCCTTCTGGGGTAGACCAAACCTTGGTCCATTAGAAAGGAAGATGAATGGGGAAATAGTACAATATATAAATTAGTAACCAATAGGCTATCAAGAATAAAATGAGACGGCTTGCCTGGCCAATCTTGGAGATCTAGAAAAGATTGATATGCTTTCAGGCATTTTACAGGTAGGTGTCGTCGAACATGCTGGATGGCAATGAACTCGGTTCCACCATATTCATTCCTGAACAGTGCACCGTCCACCCTTGCTTATCAGAGCACCAATCCAATTATCTGAGTTCCTTGTACAGGTACTTCAAAACTCTGTCATATTAAGACTTATGGAAGCTGTTCAAAGGAGGCGTTGCCGATAGAATGCATTCCAATCGCACTGGGACAAATATTCTTCAAAAACTAATCCTTAAAATATTGAACGTGTTTTAAACTTAAAATATGACCGAGACATTTGCCCTTTAAAAATTCCTAAATATTTTTAAAGGTGCGGTCACACATAAAAAATGTTTGTATATACCTTGCTATTTTTGAGGGCATAAATTGGAACTACTAAATTTAGCAGGAACCCAGTATTTCAGCTATTTCACAATATAATTTAGCTAATTCTAATAAATTATTTTTAAAAGCCAGTACTAACATAATATTGTCTTTCAACACAATCTGTCCGTGTAAAACAGTTGCGATTTTTTGTTGACCTACATATCCATCCTCCATCCTATAATAGCTGATCGAACAGCTGTGGTTCATCCAAAATATAAAAAAATCTTGTTAAATTGGCTACTGCGGAATATGTTAACAACTATTTTGAGCTGTTCAACAACGGAAAACATGCAGATGGTGGCAGATTACGTAGGCACTATATTAAAATGAATAAGATGATGAGGAATTAGAAATTCTCGAATGATTTTTCTCTAATAAAGAGTAAATGTCTCGAAGAGTTGTATTGGGGTATAGGCCCACAAAATCTATTCAAAATGAAGCAGAAATAGGAGTTATATAAAATAGTAGCAATTCGAAAAAAAGTGGAGCTAAAATAAAAACGAAGAGTTCCCTGGCACACAACTTTGGCGCCTTCCATATTTGACTCGTTCCTTGCAATCTTTGTAGTGAATGCTTAAATTTTCACCGACTAGAAGAAGAATTCAGAGTTTCACCGGCAAAACAAGTCAATCGAATTCGGATGTACAACAGATGGAGATCAAAATGAAATATTGCAGAACGGAAAAACTTTACGGACCATACGTTAAAGGGATGGAAGAAGGCAGATACACTTACTTTATAGCAAAACTCCTTAAATAATAAACCATAATGTGTAATAAGTGTAATGTAACGGAACCGCTTCCTCTGGGCAACGCCGGGCTATCTCAGGATACCCAGGGCTGGGTTCGACCCAATGCCCGCAGTCCGCACAATCGAATACCGAAATAATAAAAAACTACTAGTGATGGTAGACAACGAAAATAAATAAACAACCAAATATACACTTGTGGGCCGAATTGGTCGCATAGCTGTTTCCGCCACGACGCACCACCCATCCTGTGATGCCTGGTCATCTAGGGGCATCATCCATATCTGGGGGGCCGGAGCATATTCCAGGCGGAGCATATTCCAGGCGGTCTGGTAACCGGCTCATCTCCCCCAAGTAAACACGCCTACTCCTCCTCCAAAATTATTCCCTCTTTCCTACCTAATATCCCTGCTGGAGCTCCAAGAAAAAAGAAAAGGGTCGGGATTTCTAAAAAGGTATGAAGAGACTTGGCTTCTATTGACTTGACTGGCAAAAATCGCGGACCAGGGTATGACCAAGCGGGGGATAAGGTAAGGTAAAAAAAAAATACTTAACGAACACTAATAATAACAAAACTATATAAAAATTGTAGCACAGCGATAGTTGGCGAAGCCCAGCTGCCAGGACAAAAATGAATTGGCCAATCCGCGCTTAATCCTCCCGTCTGAACGGACTCACCGGAGATGTAGCTCCTGGCGGCTCGTCGGCTGCTCTGGAGACGGTCAGGCCTCTTCAGGAAGAACTGCTGCGGCGGCTCTCGCGACGGCAAGGTACACACCAATACCCAAAAGTTAACCACAAAAATGCCGGCCACGATCCGTTTTTTCTTCTTTCCTCCACATTTTTCACTTTCTTCCTCCCCGCTTCAATTTCCCGGTTCTCCTGCTTTCCACCCTCCCTGGTCCTATCAATCCTCCCTAATTGACATATTGATTGTCTTTCTAGCCCATTTCGACTAAAAATGCAACACCACCCAAGGATTTGGAGAGATGCTAATGGGAGATGCATTGGGAGCATTTGGATTGGTATCTCTAGCGCAGTTCCTAACGGTGCCCAACGCGGTTCCCACATCTTACGGGAAGTGCTTTATCTCCAGTTGTATTGTCCATGTGTACTTTGTATTCCTTCTTCCGGGTTACACGCGGATATCCTTGGCGTGGTACACGCACAAACTCCTGCCCTTCATGTCCTCCAGCTCGTAAGCGTTTCCGCCTATTGCCTTCACCACCCTGGCCATCGGGAAGTTCTTGGCAAACTTGGCGTTAAATTGCCGGCTGAAGTCGCTGGTACTTGCAAGAAATTCGATGTACAGCTTATGGAATGGCCGCTCCGTCTGTACTCGCTCACCGATCCCGACCATCATCCGGTGGTTCGGCGCCCTCGACTCCTTGCAGACCTAGCATCTTCACGCACCTGCAGTACCATTCCGGCCCTGTAGAACTGCCGCCTAAGGACCTCCAGTGTCATTCCCATTCCGCTGTGAGCTGCCTTTGGGCTCGCTCAACCAGGCTCCCTCCACGTTCTTGCTGCCTTTCCGGTGCTCAATGGTGAAGTTGAATCCCTGGTGCTGTATAGACCATATGGTCAGCTTGATATTCCGTTCCGCTCCTTGGTAGCGCGTTGGTGGGAGGAATTGGGCCCATAAGCAACGAGATTGCCTCTGGAGGTCGATCAACCGCCGGTGGACTGCGCGTCAAATGCTTGCGTCTTCAATTGTCCCGTGTCGACCCTACTCCGGCTGTTCGTCGCCTGGACTAACTTTCAGCTGTGCTGAAAGATGATCCAAGAAAGCCTCATTCACTTGGAAAACTCAAGGATCTGCACAAAATTGACATTAAAATTGAAAAACAAAACATTTATATTAACTTAAAGTTGTTAATATAAATAAACAACATGTTTCCTTATCGACTATATCAAAATTAATATCAGAATGGTTCTTATCATGTGCTTTATGCACGGATTCGTGGGCCGAGGGATGCAAATCCGTCGTTCCCGCGCCCGGATGCCATCACCTTGCCCGTGAGAAATTGCTCGTCCTACTTCGGAGCAAGCCTCCCGTCCTAACTGAAAAAAAAACAAAGAAACAACAACAACAAAACCTACGCCTTGGCCACCAGTCCCCGGTCCTCGATGCAATTGCAGGCCATAAAATAGGCGTTGCAAGCCACCGAATGCGAGGGCTGCATGACCCGGGACGTGGCCTGAAGAGACGTCGTCATCCCGCTATCCTTTAAATTTGTTTTTGATTTGGGCGCCATATTGCAACGATCCTGCTTCCTCTGGGCAATGCCGGGCTAGCTCAGGATACCCAGGGCTGGGTTCGACCCAATGCCCGCAGTCCGCACAATCGTATACCGAAATAATCGGATGCCTCAGACAACAACTACCACTAAAAAAAACACCATCACTAAACACAAAGAAAATAAATAAACAAACAAATATACATTCCCGCCACGACGCAACCACCCATCCTGTGATGCCTCCTGGTCGTCTAGGGGCATCATCCATCTCCACAACTGGGCCATACAAAATTTTTCCCTCTTTCCTACCTAATATCCCTGCAGGAGCTCCAAGAGAAATAAAAAGGTTCGGGTTTTTCAAAAAGGTATGGAGAGACTTGGCTTCTATTGACTTGCACAAATCGCGGACCAGGGTATGACCGAGCCAGTATTGGCGGCCCGCAATGCGGCGGCAGCTGCCAGGACATGCTCCCGTCGGAGCGGACTCACCGGAGATATAGCTGCTGGCGGTTTGTCAGCTGCTCTGGCTACTCTGGCGACAAACGCCTTCTGCGCCGGCTCCGGCCGACGGATTTGGCGACACCTAAGCTGGCTGCCGGTGGCTCGTCGGCGGCTCTGGCGATGGCAAGGCTGCTACAGGCGACTCGTCGGCGCTCTGGCGATGGAAGGATTCTGCGGCCGGCTCGATGCGCTTTGATGGCGGTAAAGCTGATGCCGACTCTTCGACGGCACCTGGCGGTGGATCTGGCTTCGGCGGTGGCTCCGGATGACGCCCGTGGCTTCTGTGACCCTCCCTGGTTCTATGGATCCTTTCTGATCGATATATCGATTGTCCTTCTAACCCATTTCGAGTGGAAATAAAACAATATCTTATACACAAATTGAGTGTCACTAGAATTTTCGGTTATCATTTTAGAAAACGGACGTCAGAGTTCCCGTTTTCACTTTCACATGATTCTTACGAATTGCAAATCAGCCAATTTTGTCTTGCCGAAATTAAAAGTAATCGCCATTTTTACATGAAACCGGAAGAAAACGGGAAATGTTTTACTCATTGGAATATTGATGTTTGTTTTGCATTCACCAGATCTGTCAGGCAAGTAGGTACATATATACATATGAACATTATAAATAATTGTTTTCTGGCCTCTCAAACAAATTGGGAATTGGCAACGAAAATTTTCGTTTTGATTGTGATGTATCGCAAAACTTAGTCAATATTTTTAACCGGATAAAGAACGATCCAAAAATGTCAGACTTATCTCTTTAATGTATTTATAAATATATATATTTATGTTAGTTGAGTAATTATACAAAGAGCAGTGCAAAATAAATTATAACCACTCGAATAAAAACTGCCTGCTAGGTTGCAATGCATGTGAAGGCAAACATCATATTGTTATACCCTTGCAGGGTATTATAATTTCAGTCGGAAGTTTCCAACGCAGTTAAGGTGACATTTTCGACCCTATAAAGTATAAATATTCTTGATCAGCATCAACAGTTCTAGACATAGTCTCTCAGTTTTTAAGCTATCTGAATAAAACTGCATTTAGTCTTCTATGTATATACTCTCAGTCGTATATATGTATGTATGTCGGAACGGGCCGGATCTGACGACTGTTCATATAGCTGCCATAGGAACGATCGGAAATTTTGTAGAAAAACATTATTAATTTTTTTAGTTTTCAAAGGATTTTCATCAAATTTGCGATAAATTTTAATATTTCGATTTAAATTTGATGAATATCGGCCTATTAATTCATATAGCTGCCATACAAACGATCGTTACATATAGGGGAAAATGCAACACCGTGACTGTAAAACTGTAAATAAATATGTATGTATACATAGCAAATTGTAATTTAAGTAGGCATTGAATTAATTCCTAGTGATCGAATTGAAATCTGCAAAGGTATACAAACTTCGGTGTGCCGAAGTTTGCTTCCTTTCTTGTAATTAAAATGTTTTTGTGAGTTAGGTATCATATAATTGGCCTTGTTATTACAACATTAATTAAATAAACTTCTTTTCGACTAAAAAAACTTTCCATTGGAGCACTGTTTTATTTTATTTCCATCCATCTAGACTTTAAATTCATACATATGTATGCATATTCGCACATATATACTATGTACAACACAATTTGATTCTTTTTGAAAATGATGAGCATTTGGCCTTGTTGCTCGCAACATTCATTTGGTTCGCAACATTTACATTTGAAGCTGCAAAAAATCAGACCATTCTTATATTCCTTTTCGCTGCGTTTTTTATATGAGGTTTAGGAGTAAACTAAATTTTTATCTTATGTTAGTACTGGGCTTTAAAAGTGAGCTTTGAGCCACTGTATTTGGTTGCATGTTTATATATATTTGCATATACAAACATACATACATATGTATATGAATGTATAGAAGGGTTCCATGAACACGGTAAATAATCAACCCAAGTTGCGTGCAACATGTTGCACAACATTGTATTGAATATTATTTTTTTCAGCTAGTGGTGGTGGTTGCATGTAAATAAAAAAATTAGGCTTGCGTTTGGTGACCACGAAAGACTTCAATGCCGAACAAGTTCTTTAGTTATTTACAAATTGTTGTTGTTGGAGGTGGTCTACATCGGTTTCGCGATATACTTTCAGTTCGAGGTTGATACGGTTGTGGATCATACGTATGAACAATGTACAAACTCGTTTTTATTTCTCATGTATGTACATACATGCTTTTAATGTCCTATAACTTGTAAATCATCATGAATGAAAAGTAAAGTACAAAGTGCTGTGACCGTTTCAAAAAATGTATACATAGACGTTTAGACAATCTTGAGTAAAACTTTGTGTAATTCATAAAGAATAAACAAATAAACATAAACAAACATTTGTATGTACTTCTGCTGGTCACTTAAAAATTGTACACACAAATGAGTGTACATACATATTCAGATCATATCAATATAAAGGAGCCTTAAAACCATAAATATGATTCGAAATAAACAGATGCATGTGCATATATACATGTATATATGCATGTACGAATGCAATCCTTTCGAGTAAATCCTCAGATATACATACATATATATCTACAAACATGTGTACATCTGTATGTGTATATATTTTTTGCCACGAATTAAATTTATTTTCATGTAAAGTTTGAAAAGAGTAATAAAAATCTCAAAAAAATGTATGCTTTCGAGTAAACAAATGTTTAATTCAAGTTTTAAATATTAATATGTTTTGCAAGGCCAACAAATAGATAAAACATTAACATTTACAGTTGTACCATTGCGTTAGTACATTACTGTATACAAAAATTCATGTATATTATACATTTGTGCCAATACATATGTATGTATGTTAATATCTGTAAAGAGATTTTATATTGTGTATTTGTAATTTTTGGTTTGCAGAAATAATGCATGTATATATGCTTCATAATGTTATATATGAGTGTACATACATAGATATTTCTGTAAATACATATGTATGTATGCAGATGCACATATGTACATACATATGTATCTGAGTGCGCGTGTGCGTGTATGCAGTCGGGATTTTTATGTTTTTCGTGTGGTCTCATTATTTGGCGGCGTAAAAACCATAATGTTTATTAAATCTAAATACATATGTATATACATATTTTTATAAATTACTACGTTTATGTGTATATATATGTATTTATGTATGGGCATTTCTCTCAAAAGGCTACCGGCACCAACATTTTAATACTTTGGCAAAAAATAAACACATATAGTACATGGATATGTATGTATTTATGTTTATACTATGCACATGTGTATTTAATTTGTATATCCTTGCAGCGTATTATAATTTCATCAGAAGTTTGCAACTCAACTAAGGAGTCATTTTGGAACATAAAAGGTATTTACATATGTATGCATATTTTTGATCAACAACAACAGCCGAGTCGACTCAGCCATGTCCATCTGTCCGTTTCTACGCAAACTAGTCTCTTAGTTTTTAAGCTATCTGAATGAAACTGCAGTTAGCTTCTATATATTCTCTCTCGCATATATTTATATATGTACATATGTACATACATATGTATGTCGGAACGAACGATCGGAAAATTGATTGAAAAAATTATCATTTTTCCAGTTTTCAACAGATTTTCATCAAATTTAAGATGTAATCATTTTGTATTCTAAAATTTTTTGATTTAAATTTTTGTAAATCGGACTACTAAATGATATAGCTGCCCTAGAAACTATCATTAAATATTGAGGAAAATGCCAAACTGTGTGTGTAAAACTGTAACTGAACAACTGTAAATATAAAGGTGACTGTAATGAAAGTAGGAATTACCTTCTTGATTTTTAACAGAAATGTATATAATTTATATTGTATTAATTATTAATGATCGAATTAAAATCTGCAAGGGTATAAAAACTTCGTCCGCCTAAGTTAGCTTCCTTTCTTGTTATGTTTAGTATCTGAGCCTTTCTTGCTTTCTTTTACCAAGGCATCTCTTTTAGCGTACACTTATTGTCAGGATTTCATTAAATTGAACTCAAAAAAAGTTTAAGAGATATAAGGTCATATAAGGGGCAACGGCTTATATCGCTTCACGCAATTACCTTTTGGATTAAAAATAGCGTCTAATTTATTCAAGAGAATGATGATTATTGCAGTTTCTGAACTAGAACCATCTCAAGCGTTCTTTTATGTGGATGACTTAATAGTAATCGATAGTTCCTAAAAACACATGCATAAAAACTTAACAGATGATTTTGAGCAATGTAGATTTTCATTTAATTTGAGATATAGCCATTTCGTATTCTAGAAGTTCGATTTACATTTTTTGAAAACGGACTACTACATCTACTACTCTACTATATAGGTGCCATAGAAACGATCAAGAAAGAATAGGTGACTCTAATGAAAGTAGGAATTACCTCCTTGATTTTTAACAGGAATGTATTAATTACTAATGATCGAATTCCAATCTGCAAGGGTATACAAATTTCGGCGGGCAGAAGTTAGTTTTCTCCTTGTTTGTTGTTTTTAAATTCAACAAGTTTTTGGGTTCAATAAAGCAACGCGTTTATTCGCGCCGTTTCTTAGTAAAATAGTACAAAATTGGGCGTGTTCATTATTACGAGGGTGGCTATATATATTTCTGGCCTTATAATGAAAATGCGAAAATTTATGATTAAAAATGGTTTTATTGTTTTTCAAAGTATTCTCCAGAAAGACTTATACACAAAACATGGTTTTTGAACGCTTCAACAGCATCTTCTGGCGTCGAAAATCGTTGACCACGCATTTTTTTCTTGATGTGCGGGAATAAAAAGAAGTTATTGGGTGCCAAGTCAGGGCTGTATGGCGGATGACTCATCAATTCGACATTTTGGCTGGTCAAAAAGGCGCTGGTTTGAGCTGATGTGTGAGAGCTCGCATTATCATGGTGCAGAATAATCCTTGTTCGTTTTTCGAATTTCTCCGAAGATTTCAGGCAAACAAATTCTGGTGTACCACTCAGAATTGACCGTCTTTCGTTGCTCATGCGGAACAGTCGCCACATGACCTGTTTTACCGAAGAAACAGGCCACCATTTGCTTCGAAGTGCTTCTTTTACGAACAACTTTCGTTGGATTTGGCTCGTCTTCGAAGACCCACACGGTGGATTGCTGTTTTGTTTCGGGCTCATAAGCATAGATCCATAATTCGTCACCTGTGACGATCTTATAAACGTCTTTTGAAACACCGTCACTGTATTTATTCAAATTTTTTTTTTGCACCAATCCACACGAGCCTTTTTTTGAGCGATTGTCAAATTGTGTGGGATCCAACGCGAACAAATTTTTTTTACGGCCAGGTGTTCATGCAATATCGAATGTATGGTGGTGGAAGAAATGCCCAAGGATGCCTCTATCTCACGGTATGTCACATGACGATCTTGCATTATCAGTTCATGCACGGCGTCAATGTTCTCTGGAACAACAACTGTTTTTGGACGACCTTCACGTCCTTCGTCTTCGAGCGAGCGTCGACCACGATTGAATATTATTATACCAGTTTTTTACAGTGCTATAAGATGGTGCTCCATCGCCATACAAAGATTTAAGTTTGTCGATGCACTCTTGTCGTGTTAATTCACGTCGAAAGCAGTGAAAAATGATTGCGCGAAAATGTTCACGAGTTAATTCCATTTTCTGCCAAATTGATTTTTTCAAGTCACTGTAAACAACACAAATTATGACCGTTCGTCAAAACGTTCTGAGCACGTGTCTGCTAAAACATGTTAAACTTCCGAATGAAAAAGTCAGATGGCGCCAGGGAACTCTTAGTATGGCCTAGGCCAGAAATATATATAACAGCCCTCGTAAAACTCTAAAAGGCTAATAAAAAAGTTTGCAGCCTATTGCAATGTTTGTTTATGACCGAAAAGAGCACAATTTACAGTGTAAATATGTAAATATATGTAAATATGTAAGCGAAACGGTTCTATTGAATAAGATTGTGTTTAACCACACCGTACCATTTATTAGCATGATACATGTATCGATTTGTCAGTTCTTTTATTATATATTGAATTTCTATGTTTGCGATATACATATGTGCGTACAATCGCACAACATTTATTCGGACACACGTGATTTTCACGAGTTGACGTTCCTCACGTGGTGATAACATTTTAGGCCTGATTCTCCTATTTGACTACAATTTTCTAAATGTAATTTTAGAATCGATTTTCGCATATCTAGTAATTTTAAAATTTTTTTTGGTAAAATGTTTTAAAAAATATCTTTATCCTTGAATCGTACAAATAAAGTTGTTCAAATTACGAAAGTTTCGACAAATAGTCTGCTAAACTTATTAATTCAGAGCGCCCGAATAATCGTTTTGCTGACTGTATACGCTGCGCTTCACCAGATTAGAGCCCCTTGTTACTCACCACCTTTTTGAATTCCCATATCTTTTCCTATTGCACTTAAATTCCTTTTTTTTTTTTTGGTATTTGTAAATTAACGGTCTCTCCCTCATTGAGAGTAAAATTAAGCTTGTGAGATTAAGCGTTATCACGTGTAAGCACGTGTTTTGTATCATCAGATTATCGCCTCCCAAATATAATTTTAAATATCTTTCTTAATTTGATTGGCACAAAAATTTTTTTTCCCAGTTAAATTAAACATTTTTCTGTAATTCGATGTACAATATGGGCAGAGGATCTATCCTTTCTTCGCAGGAAAAATCGAAAATCGTTGCATTCCATGAATGTGGCCTTTCATTACACAAAATCGCTGAAAAAACGGGAAGACATCGCAAAACCATTTCCAATTTTCTTCAAAATATTGAAAGCTATGGAGCTAATAACCGTGTTATTAGTTCAGCAGATCGCAGAGGTATACTCCGAGAGGCTTCCGGCTCCCACGACTCGACAACCAAAATAATCAAAAAAACTTCTGTTAAGGCAAGCAAATCGACTGTTTTAAGTGTGATCAAGAAAGCTGACCATTTTAAGAGGCTTAAACTAAAAAATAGGCACCTCTTTAACCAAGTCCGAAAAGAAATGCGCCTTAGGTTTGCTCGAACTCATATGACGTGGTCCAATGACTGGCATTACATGGTATTTTCAGACGAGCTCCAATGCGGTCTCGTTCCTATCGCCGGCTACGGACACGATACCGTATTTTGGTCGGACCCGAAGGTCATTCCCGAGAGCAGTTACAGTTGAATTCAAAAGTCATCCACGAGAGTTGGGTCAGCTAGAGAGAGTCGGATCGGTGAGGCGCCGTATACCGTGACCCTAAAGTCGTCCGGCGGAGTTAGGGGTAAAACTACAGGAAACTAACTACAATGTATATATCGAACCAGATCAAATTATCTTGTCCGACCAAAAGTGAATTCGCTGCTGACTACTGGAGGCTAACCTCATCCAATCGCTGTCGGCGGCTGAGTGCCGAAATACCGCTGTATACAATGTATAAATTAACAATAGGACGCGACTTGCCGCGCGAAATGAGAAGACTTTGGTTGTTAAGTGACGACCGTCACGATTTATTTCCAAAATTCGACTAAACTCTAAGTACATTAATTCTTATAACGGAAGCTAGCCCTATGCTGTAAAAGTGCTGACGCTGACCCGGATGCCCGTGCATGGTGTTGGGTAGCCGCCGTTGCTGATTGCGCTGACCGTAGCGTGGGATTTTGGCAACGTCGTTGTGCAAGTCCGCAGGTATCGCTCGCGTTGCATTATTTCGTTCTATTTAAGCATCAGCCTGGGAACTTCCGCTTTGCTGTGAGACAGTGTTAACTCCTCCCTTACTCAGATGAAGGACGTCCTCGGACTTCTTGAAGCTGTCAATGATAACTTGAAGGTCACGCTGACGTTGGTCTCGCTGGTATTTTTGACAGAGCTTGTAAATAGTAAAGCAGATGACCAAGAAGGCGATCGCAGCCACTCCAGATATTATAGGCCGTGTTTCCAGTGCCTTTTCTATTTTGCCAATGTAACGTAGGTTTTCCATATTTAATTTTTGTAAGTATGGTAAGCTCAGTATTTCTTGATGGTCCGTAATGTTAAGGACTGTTGATGCAGCGGGGGCTGGTGATTTTTTAACGTAGCTCTTCAAGTTTTGGTACATGGTGTTATTTATTTTTACCTCGTCGTCGAATGTAACGAGGAACGTTCCGGTTACCAGTTGTCCATTGATCGTAGCTGTTCCATCATTGAGAATGATGACGCCATCATCGATGATTGTTAGGGGTTCGAGGTGGCTGGTGCGAGTCGAGCAGTGTGCGTTGCCTCCTGAGTGAAGTTGCTGTGCGCAGGTTGTGTAGGGCATTTCTCTGCAAAATGTTGTTGTAAGGGCGGTGCTGCAGTTTCCAATCGGCATGGTTTTGTTACCACAGTCAGCTATAGTATTATCTTCAGCAAAATTAAGAATAGTGCCGTTGTTTTCAACGGGGTACAAGATTATCTTCTTACAAGCTACGTACGGCTTAGGATATTTTAATATAAAGTGTAAAAAATTATTATTTAATAAAACTTTAATTTGAGCAACTTCCATTAGATCAGTAACAGTAACATTTGTAGAATGTTCATTGATTAAATTTTGTAAATCATTTGAATCTAAAATTGCGGGGTTGATTATTCCAATTTTCGCAAGTGTAACTGACAACATTAAGGCTTCGAGTTCGGAAATAATTATTCTATTTCTTGATAGCAATTTTTCATACAAATTTTCTGTATTTATCTGTTCTACTTTAGCATTTTTTACTAAAATGTTTACTGTGTTTGTTAGGATATTTATTTGTTCCTGGGTCTTTGTGTTAATGTTTATCTGCCTATTTTCTGACTCTATGAGTTCTTCCTGCGTGAATTTAATTTTCTCGAAGTCATCAAAATCTGGAGTACCGGCTACGATTTTTAATGCGGTGCCTAATAAGTTTATGCTTCTAGCGTGCCTATGGTGAACATTTACTGTATCTATAAGAGTTCTAATGTGCCGTAAATCCGAGTCTAATATCTGCCTCATATGTGACCGAGGAAAATGTTCTTCCATTTCTTCCGTGTCCTTTACTATTTCCGAATACATTGTTAAATTGGTCGAATGTTTTAGGTACTGGAACTCTTTCCAAATGGTCACGTCTCCGTCTATGATTGGTATGTAGTTTGAGGTCGTGTAATCGGTGATTTTGGCCGTTATTGATACGGCGAGTAGAAGTACCGTCCAAATCCTGAGGTGTTGAAAACAAAAGAACAGAAAAAATAAACTTTATTATAATTACCTCAAATTGTCCTTATGGACCACCCTCCCTTTTATTAAGACTGTGGTCCCCAAGTCTGCTTCAATGGTTTCTTCGGTGTACAAATTCGAAAGTTTGTTTCCCAACCTCTTATTTGATTTTACGAGAACTTTGTCTCCTACTTGAAAATTTCTGTCTTGTCTAGTTTTATTTAATCTTTGTAGTTGGATGTTCTGTGCATTTAAGACTTTATCTCTAATTTCTGTGTTAAGCTTTATAGTTGATGAGTGAATTATGTCGATGGGTCGTTTATTTGTTACAGAGTGAATGGTTCTATTGTATTCTATAGACGCGAGTAGTATTAATTCAACCGTGTCCTCAATACCTCTTTCGATTTTTAAACATCGTGCAATTTCTGTTAGTGTACTGTGGAATCTTTCCACTTGTCCATTCGATGTACTGTGAAGGGGCGGCGCATTAACGACTTGCACGTTAAACCGGTTGCTTAAAAGAGACCTAATTGTTTCAGATTTTATAGAGGGCTCATTATCGCAATATATTGTTTTCGGTCGCCGGTAGAAATTAATAAGTTGTAAAATCGCGGTTTGCACGTCTGCAATGGTTCTGGAAGCTATTGGTTGAACAATTGAAAATTTTGAAAATTTGTCTATGCAAGTTAAAAAGTATTTTTTGTCCGTCGAAAATATGTCAATGTGTAGGATTTCGCCTGTGTATGAGGGGATGGGTGTTTCTCCGAGAATTTGTTTCTGAGGGTGTCTATCGTATTTTGCCTTCTGACATATTTTACAATTTGCGACCACCTCATTTGCCATATGAGTCATTTTGGGAAAAAAATAGTCTTGCAGAATCTGTTTCACGTTTTCCTGAGCGGCTCTATGAGCCCTGTTATGTTCTGACACCGTAATTTCTTTTTGTTCGTTTTTGTCTAGGATGTCAGTCACCAAACGGTTCGTGTAACGGAATGTGGTTGTTGGGAAAGTTTCTATTAATTTATGTTGGATAAATGCCAGTACTGGTAGTTCGCATAAAATTGTATTGACTACGTCTTTTTTGACCACATCGCATACTCTCTGTATAAGTGTTTCTCTATCCGAGAAATATAAGAGATGTCGAGTTTTTTCACCAAACATAATGACCGTTCTAACTGAAGCAGTTCCGCTTTCTTCTATGATTATCTGGTTCCGAAAGCAGTTGACCGGTTTGTCTGTTTTTTCAATAGTGTAGGTGAGTGATAGCTCGCTATGTATTGTGGCAATATCTGACTGGGCATCCTCCTCTAGCGCGTGGATGTGCTGTCGGGACAGTGCGTCAGCGACGTAATTCTCTTTTCCTGGCTTATAGAAAATTTGGGCGTTGTGCTCGTCAATGAAAGCTTTCCAGCGCTTAATTTTTGCGTTTGGATTGCGGTCTGAGACGGCAAAAGTAAGTGGCTGATGGTCAGTAAAAATGTTTAAATTTTTCACGCCGTATAGGTAATTTCTGAGGCTTTTTAAGGCCCATACTATTGCTAATAACTCCCTTTCGTTAGTTGCAAAATTTAGTTCCCTGTCCTTTAAAGTTCGTGATATCATGGTTATGGGTTTTCCGTCCTGTGACAAGACTGCTCCCAAACCGAAAGACGAAGCATCTGTCGTCAAGTCGAACGCTTTTTTGTAGTTTGGATATAATAGCATTACGTTTTCAGACGCGAGAACACTCTTAAGTTTTTCAAATGCCTGGCGTTGATTTTCGTTGAAGTGAACAGGTATTTTCTTTGATTGTCCTGCACTTACTTTGCCATTTTCTCCTTTTAGGATGTCACTTATAGGTTTTGCAATAGATGCAAAGTCTTTAATAAAACACCTATAGTAACTAGCTAGTCCGAGAAATGATCTGACATTAAATAGTGTGGTCGGTTGTTCGTAGTTACGGATTGCATCTACTTTGTTAGGGCATGTTCTTATGCCTCCACTTGAAACCACGAAACCTAAATACTCTACATTTTCTTTAAAAAAATTAGATTTCTCGCGCGAAACTCTCATGTTGGCCTCATATAATTTGTCTAAGACCCATGCTATGTGTTTCACATGCTCGTGCATATTTTCCGAAAAAATAATTACGTCGTCGACGTAGACATAGCATGATTTCCCTATTTGTTCCCTGAGCACATCGTCGATGGCTCTCTGAAAAATGCTGGGTGCATTTTTCAATCCAAAGGGTAGTCTACAGAACTCATATTTCCCATTTCCTACTGAGAAGGCCGTTTTTTCTCTGTCGCTCTCGGCGAGTAGTATCTGGTGAAAACCAGACTTTAAATCTAATGTGGTAAAGTATTTTGCCTTTCCTAAATTTGCCAAGATAAAAACTACGTTCGGGATAGGGTATTTGTCATCTATTGTCTTCAAATTAAGCTTTCTGAAGTCTATTACTAGGCGTTTTTTTGTGTTTCCCTGTTCATCGGTCCCTTTTTTATCTACAACCCAAACGGGGTTGTTATATGGAGACCGAGATGGTCGGATTATGCCGTCTCGTAACATCGCTTGTGTTTCTGTGTTTACAAAGTCGGACACGCCCATTGGGTATGGATACAGTTTTGAATATATCGGATCTTCATTCTCTGTCCGGATAGTACCAACAATGTTAGTATTGTACGGCAGCGCTTCGTTTGGCTCTGCAAATACACACGTACGGTTTCCTAACATTTCCTGGAATTCTTCCAATATTTCCTGAGGTACCACTATATCCTCAACTTTTGTAAAATTTACATTTTCACACTTCAAAAATTTAATTTCCTCCGAACTGCTGTTAGTTATTAACTTTTTTCCTTTTAGGTCAAGTACGACGTCAATCTTTTTTAGTAGGTCTAGTCCAATAATTCCATCAAACGTTGTTAAGTTTGGTAGCAAGAAAAAATCTGTATTTGTATTAAAAATGTGCATTATACATTTTTTATTTATAGTGTTATGACCATGGATTGATTTTATAGAAAATGGTTTATTTACGAAAACAACGTTTTTTAATTCTTTAATAGGTTTGATGTAATTTTTGGAAGCCCCTGTGTCAATTAAAAGTTTTATTTTTCTCCCTGCGATATCCCTTTCTATGAATGGGAGCAGGGAGTTATGCCTAAAAAATTGATTTCATCATATTCTACTAGGTCACCGTTGATGTTCTCACATTCCTCCTCCGCTACTGCCGGGTATTCATTATTGGTTTCATTTGGTGGGTCGTTTTCTACAGCCAGATGATTTATCCTCTGGTGTTTTGGTCCTGTATATCTATCGCTACTACTATTGGGTCTTTTAATCGTCTGACCCTGATTATTGCTATATTTGGGTTGAATATTTCCGTAAGGGCTTTGAATTTGTCTTGAAAACGATCCATTCTGTTGGTTCTGGGTTGATTGTCTAAAGCGGGATAATGAAGGATCGATGTCCATTGGTTGGGTCGGTTCCTGTCTGGGTGGCTGTCTTAGTGGTATTTTGTTAAAATGCGGATTTTTACCATTTGGGTTAAACTTAGCCTCTGTCGATGCACTTCTTTGTTCAGCCCTTTGGTGTTTTTCCTCCGTGCTACGTGCGAAACTACTTGCGAAGGTGTATCGCTCATGATTAGCATCTACTTCTTGCGCTAATGCTAAAGCGGAAGGAAGATCGGTTGGTCTTGCCGAAAAAAGAACGTCGCTAAGCGATTTTCTTGTGCCCGAAATAAATACTCGTAGCGCATCTGCTCTGTATTTTTCGTTCAGTGAGGCAGCTACGGTGTTGTCGTAGGTCATAATTGTCTTGTTTATAAGCAGAGTCAGTTTTTTCTCCACTTCGTCATAGTACTGCAGAAGTGTCATGTTTCCTTGACGGAGTGTTGACATCTCCTGTTCTATTAAATATATCGGTCGTTTGTCCGCGTATGTAAAGTCAAGCCTGTTAATAATAGCTTTAAAATTTAAAGGCGTGTCGAACGACGAAAGAACCATATCGGCCGAGCCTTTTATTTTGTTTCGGAGAATGCCTAAAGCTTGGTAGTGTTTGGAACTACCATCATATTTCTCAAATACTTTATAGGCGGTATGCGCCGCTTTCCTCCAAGAAACGTATGTCTCATTCTTTCCCTCAAAGTCCGGCAGGGACTTCATAATATCTAACGTTTCACTGCATGCGATACCTATAATAATTTCGGCATCCCTATACGTTTCTACTTCCGGTGTGCTTATATTTACACCACCTAAACGCTTCTGAACTTCTTGTAATTTTTTTTCAAAGCTTTTTTCCTGTGTGGCGAGTGCGCTCGCAACTGCGCCTTCTATAATGGATTTTAATTGTTCACTGGTCAATGCCATGTTTGAACTATTTTGTTTTAAACTTTCCGCGGTGTTTAGTTTTTGAAATCTGTCTAACAAATCTTCTATCTCACTAACACTCATAAGATTTTAACACAAAGAACAAAGAATTTTGTTCCTTTTATATTTAATTGTTTTTAATACAAATTTGTGCCCCACGTTGGGCGCCAATTAACAATAGGACGCGACTTGCCGCGCGAAATGAGAAGACTTTGGTTGTTAAGTGACGACCGTCACGATTTATTTCCAAAATTCGACTAAACTCTAAGTACATTAATTCTTATAACGGAAGCTAGCCCTATGCTGTAAAAGTGCTGACGCTGACCCGGATGCCCGTGCATGGTGTTGGGTAGCCGCCGTTGCTGATTGCGCTGACCGTAGCGTGGGATTTTGGCAACGTCGTTGTGCAAGTCCGCAGGTATCGCTCGCGTTGCATTATTTCGTTCTATTTAAGCATCAGCCTGGGAACTTCCGCTTTGCTGTGAGACAGTGTTAACTTATATACCGAACCAGATCAAATTATCTTGTCCGACCAAAAGTGAATTCGCTGCTGACTACTGGAGGCTAACCTCATTCAATCGGCTGAGTGCCGAAGTACGGCTGTTGTCCGCTTTATATAGGGCTTAGCGACGTCTAGTGTGACCATTCTTTCTTTGGTCTAATATGACCGCGCGCGCCCATTTCATTCAAATTTCTCTTACTTATGTCTCTAATTCTTCCTATTTTTCCTTTCAGTAATATATACAATATAATTGCGCGTCACAAAGTTAATACAAAAGATTAATTGGTTTCGTTGCCAGCTAGTACGTAAAAAATTTTTTCAAAAATGTTATAATTTTGGGTTCAAAAAACTTCAGCCGTACACTCAAACATAAATAATCAATGTATTTAAGGCAACCTAAAATTTATATGTAAGTTCCACAGTGTATTTTTAATAAGGAATAATTTCCTTCCTAGAAGGGGTAAATACTTTTTTTCCAAATAATTTAATGATATTTAGGTCGAGTTAGTAATGTGGGCACAAGTGTGGGTACAATCAATATCCGATTCAAATGATGAGCATCGTTGCGGAGATCATGAAAATAAAAACTCTATCCTTACGCTCCTTCTAATTAAAATTTTTCTCGTCGGAGAACAGCAATCGATGGCATTCGGTAACCCACATGACATGTGCTCAGCTTAAATTAAAGCGTTGTGCTTTAAGAGGCGGGTTGTTTAGCTTTTGAAATAATTTGTGGAATAGTTGTAAAACTGGCTTTAACTCCAGAATTTTCCTTTATTTTTGTTAAGGAGTTGTGCGACATTATAAAGAGTAATTTTTTAAGAGCTTTCCTACTTTAAACATATAAAATTTAGAAAAATTAATGAAATCCTTATTTGAATAGATAGTATGGTCAATATACGTTAATGTTTAAAGATAATTGCATTTAAATGTTGGCCACGACTTCGCCTTAAATGCTCCATCCGCTTAGTCCAATTTTGGCATATTCTTTCCAATATTTCTGCCGGTATCTCGCTCATGAAAGCTTCGATGTTGGCTTCCAATGCTCCAGTCGTTGTGGGCTCGTCCCGATAGACATGAGCCTTGACATGGCCCCACAAAAATAATCTAAGGGCGTTAGATCACTCGATCTACGTGGCAAATTGACCAGACCCAAACGTGAAATAAACTGTTTACCGAACGCACCTCTCAGTTGGTCCATTGTTTTATGTGGCATGTAGCACCGTCTTGTTGAAACCACATGTCACAAGCTAAGCTCTTCCATTTTGGAAAAAAAAGAGCTATCATTGCACGGTATCGCTCTCCATTCAGCGTAACATTGCAACTCGCGTCATCTTTGAAGAAATACGGCCCAATGATGCCGCCAGCTCATAACCACACCACACCGTGGCTTTTTTAAGATGAATTAGTTGCTTTTACAATTCTTCAGGTTAATCTTCACTCCAAATACGGCAGTTTTTCTTTTAAATCGAAATACTAGAATAATACAAAACAGCTAAATCTTAAATTTAATGAAAATCTGTTGAAAACTGGAAAAGTTATACATTTTATTCTAGAAATTTTCCGATTGTTCCTATGGCAGCTATATGATATAGTCGTCGACATACATATATACGAGTGAGAGAATATAGAAGACTAACTGCCAATGTTTCATTCAGATAGCTTCAAAACTGAGAGACTAGTTTGCGTAGAAACGGACAGAAGGAAATTTGAAAATCAGTTGAAAACTGGAAAAGATATCTTTTTTATTGTAGAAATTTTCCGGTCGTTTTTATGGCAACTTTATAATATAGTCGTCCGATCCGTCCCTTTCCGACATATATACGAGTGAGAGAATATAGAAGACTAACTGTCAAAGTTTCATTCAGATAGCTTAAAAACTAAGAGACTAGTTTGCTAAGAAACGGACAAACGGATAAAAGGACATGGCTAAAACGACTCGGCTGTTGATGCTGATTAAGAATGTATACACTTTATATGGTCGGAGATGACTTCTTTACTGCGTTGCAAACTTCTGACTGAAATTACAATACCCTGCAAGGGTATAATAGTGTTAAAATGACATTCACACGCATTCATATTTATACAACTTCGTTAAATTGTGTGCCTGGAGCATACTCACTTCGAATGCGTTCAGATTAACATATGATGTGTGAGATGCAAATGAAATGTCTTATATATACATATGTATGTATATAATATCCGGCCGTCACGGGAAACAAAAACAAATTCTAATACTAGTACAAACCTTTCCCCTTTTTAATTGTTGCATGACGTATAATTATTTTTGACTTATGTTTAGCAATCGAATTTGTGGCGCGCGTTTGATTCTGCAGCCCTCGATTGCAAGAACTACGCTCTTTGATTTTCAAACAACATTTTCAGAAGGAAATTTTATATCTGCTTCTTGTATGCATATTTTGGACTTACGTTTACCGATCGCTTCTGTGGCCCGTGATTTGCCAAACGATCTAACTTCTCAGAAGGAAAGTTTATATTTGTTTCACCTATGCATAAATTATAATTTTAGTCCGAAATTTGCAACACTGTGTAGGAGAAACTTCTGACCCAATAAAGCATATATATTCTTGATCAGCGTCAATAGCCGATCTAGCCATGTTCGTCTGTCCGTTTCGGTACATATAGAGGGAAATGCAACACCGTGACTGTAAAACTGTAAATTGGTATGTATACATAGCTAAATGTAATTTAAGTGGACATTGAATTAATTCCTAGTGATCGAATTGAAATCTACAAGGGTATACAAACTACGGCGAGCCGAAGTTAGCTTCCTTTCTTGTTTTTAAATCATTTTTATAATGTTAGTTCGTAATGCAGGGAGGAATGCAATGCAGGGAGGAACACATTTCCGACGCTAAAAAGAACTTATATTCCTGATAAGCATCAATAGCCGAGCAGATTGAATCATTTCCATTCCTACGTAAACTAGTCTCTCAGTTTTAAAGCAATATGAATGAAACTTTGCAGATCTTCTTCTTTATACTCTTACTAGTATATAAGTCGAAACAATTCGAATCGGACGAATACATTTTTAGTTTTCCAATTTTTAATACATTTTCAATTCAGCTGCCATAGGAAGGTTTGTAAAATGAATACTACAGCATATTCTCAATTTCTTAGAAAATTTCGATTTTAATTTCATACAAATATGACAATTATAATAAAGCTTTTAAGAAAAGGGTGGTTAAATGTCGAGGAAAATAAAAAACTGTAAATCCAAAACTGTAAAAATATAAAAGAAATATGTATAGATAAATATTTAACTCGAATTGTTATATGTATAATTTTTTATGAGTAATTCTGTTAATTTATATTTTTATTTAATGAAATTGGATCCAATTGTAACCTGCAAAGGTATACAAACATTGACTTGCCGAAGTTAGCTCCCTTCTTCAAGTTTTTTTTTTTTTTTTAATTCAAACTACTTTTTTAGATCTTTAGAAAGACAACTGCATTGGCTTTCGGGTTGATTTAGGAATGATTTTTTTTTATTTATTTGCGATCTAGTGTATAGTAATAAATATATTGTTCGTATCACTAATATTTAATATATCATAAATATCAGTTTCCAATTAATTCTGTTTTTATATTCAGCATTATTCTTGTTTTATGAAGTTATCTGTCAGGGAGATCCAGGATGTATATTCTTTTCATTTTTCTTAAGGCTAAGCTTATGTTTACTAAACTTACTTCTAAATTATTTTCTAGTTGGTGGAGTCTATATATATATATTATGCCAATCTTTTTTATTTCTTCAATGCATGGTATACCTAAAGCTTTATGTATTCCAAAATTGCTTACACAAAAAGGAGCATTTAAAATTTTCTGTAACGCTCACAGCCTTTAAAATTGCGCAAATGCTTCAGCTTGCTCAAAATCAGATCTGCACCACACACCATTCCGATTGCGTTCTTTGACCTTTCCATTTGCAGGCCGCTTAAGGTATTTAGTTGCACGGCAAAGATTGTATTCGTTGTTGTAAGAGTGGGGGTCCAAATTTCTGAGAAATGAAACTAGAGATTCATTTCATAGTTTTGACAAAAGCTGTTTAAGATCATATGCAGCCTTGTTATACAGCCGACTATCAGCGGGTTTCTTGCCATCGCTTTCGCAGTTTTTTTTTGTTTTAAATTTACCGCCTGCTTTCAATTGAGAGGTGCAGCTGGTTTGATGGTTTGTTGGTTTGGTTGGTATAGTTCGCTTTATTGATGTAACTTTTGAGGAACTCCACAGAATAGTCTATCTCATGTGCTGTTTTAAGCGATATATGCAGGCTGATAGCTGCTTCCAAATAGTTTTTGAAGGTATTACCGTCAGTGGAGGGTGTAATGACTATGCATGGCTATAGGTTAATACTATTGGAGTATGGTCTGAATTAAGATCAAAGCTTTCCATTATGTGCCAGTGCGATAGTGGAATTCCGGAGAAGGCTACGAACTCAATCAAGTCTGGAATTTTCTAGCTATTAGTAGGCCAATATATGGGTTTACCAGCTAAAAGGGTTGTTATATTGTTGTTTCGTATGCATTTGTACAATTCATTGTCTTTCGGGTTACTCCACCTGAAACCCCACCATGGGGGCATTGTCGTTTTTTCAAATGCTATCCATAAATTTTTTTATTGCCGCACCTCTGTAGGCTCTGCCTGTCGTGTGGTCAGCTCTTATTATTTTATAGCCAATTGCTCTAAAATATGATTTGTTAGTGAACCTTTTTCTGATACTAACATTATATCTATTGAATTCATTTTTAGAAATAAGGATATTTCATTTGCATTGTTGAAATGTCCATTGGTATTCCATATTCCTATATTAATATTAACTTGCTTAACTTTTTAACAAGTAGCATAATCATGTTAAGCAATTATTAGTAATCTCCGATTGATTTTCTAAGAGGTGTTCTATTCACTCCAAGAACGTATTTGTAACACGTTTTCCTGCAGAATTTTTGGGTGAAGGGATTAAATTGTTGTGTTCGTCTATAGAGTGAAGCAAAAGGGTCATTTATATTATCGTCTTTATTTTGTGAAAATTGTTTTCAAGCAGTTCCTTGATTTTTATACATAAGTTTTTGGTAGATTTTACACCATTTATAGTTGCAATTGCAGCTTTAATTGCAATTGACATATTTTGATGGCTGGTCTTTTTCTTTTGGACAGATTTTGTTTGGATGCAAGTTCTTAGATACAACTCTATAAGCTCTCTTCAGTAAGAGTCTTAACTAAGTTTCTATAATCATCAGTAGACTTAACCATAAGTCTTACGTTTCGCGCTGCACTGTGTAGAAGAAAAGCTCTCTCTTAACTTTGGTATCGAGGTAGGCTAGCATTTGACTGATGTCATATCCATTCTTCGTTCTCGTTGTTGTTATTTGTTCTATTGGTGCTGCTACTTGACGTATTATCGACTACAAGCTTTTTCCTGAGTACTATCGGAGAGGCTTCATTTGGTCTTTCAGTTGTCTTCGTCTTCGGTTTAGCTCTCTGGTAGCTTCAAATTGAACTCCCATGAGAAAAGAGGCGCGAATAGATGTAAACTGCATGAATTATTATTGTCTTCAGAATTATAATTTTTTAGGTTTCGAGTTGTTTATAAGCGTCCGAGAATTAAGGATTGTTTAGACTTCCACGTAGCAATTTTGACCTCCTCAAATGTTAATGAAGATTTGGCTGTGATGGATACCAGCAGTCACTTTGTAAATTATACCACAACTTTCCTTAGACCGACAAACGATGGTACTCGGGGCATTTTTCACTTAAACTCCACTTGCTTTTTATTGAAATAGTTTATAATTTGAGCTTGGGCTTTTTCTCAACGATAGCTTCTTGTAAAACTTTCTACTAATTTATTCCGTTGTCGCAGTGCCACTTTATACGTCAAAGAGCAGCTTATAGTGCTTCTGTTGTTATGTCACTTACACACTCCATATTTACTGTCTTTTTATCAAAAATAAAATTGGGCCGCAGAAGTCAACACTAGTGTTGAAAAAGAAGGATCTGATAAAATACTCGCGACTTTGAGAAGTCTATCATTGCCAATTATAGGAGATCGATCTCATTTTGTTTACTGTCTTGTGGATACGAAGGTTTTTGTATTTACCACCGAAATCAATGTGCTCGACTGTGCGCAGGATGATCGTCCTAGCATAAGTCAACATACAAACACATAGTGTAGTGGTGTGTTTTCATTTTTTCTTGTTACAGAAACGCATCATATATTGAACAAAACGTTATAGTTTATGTAAAGAGTTACTGTGTTTGCTATTGTAGAGGTTACTTCCAATCTGAACCGCCGTTCCAGACAAATGGGAATGATGGCCGGCACCTTGGACCGGCAATTCTTGTTGATTGTCTTTGAGATTGGTCTGAAACAGCTTGGATTTTAGCGATCCGATTTGCCACGAGCGTATGATGATGATGATGATATAGTATGATCCAGTGTTGAGGGGGGTGATCCTGCCCGCAAAGAATCCTTGTCGGAGGCCACAAAAAAGTCCCACGTCGCGAAACGAAGATTTAACCCGACAGGGTTGAAAATGAAAGGCGGGGGCGTCGCGGGGTAATTGGGCACGTCAGCTTTATTTCGCTGCATACATAAGACTAAAAACGAGACTAAATCTTAACTTAGACCCGATCTCCCGATCGCTTTGCCTCGTAGAAACGGGAGCGTGAGATCGTCGGTACCCGGGGTGCGAGAGCAAGCTCGCTCCTGAGCAGAGGCGACACGGTGGGCCCCGTAAACATCCTGCCCCTGCACTAAGCATGAGGAACTTTTGGCATCTTCGAAGCGGATGGATTCCGCTGCAGACGCGGCAGCGGTAAGACTGAGTGCCTTTGGTACGCCTGCTTTTGATGCCGTCGTATGGGACCCAGTAATTGGCGGAATTGGGAGAAGTTACAACTCGAGCGGAGAACGACGAGATTCTTGGGATCGATGTGGTTACTGGGTTCAAAGGTTCAGGAGTAATCTGAACGGTGGAGGGAACCGTTGCTGGGATGCAGCAAGGTGTGATGCCGTCTGCGGCACGTAAGGCAAGAGTGGGAACTTCAGCAATCCCGCTGCTGGTGACCTCGTGCCAAACAATTCAAGAAGAGTTGCTTTCTTCGGACGATATTTGATCGCTCGAATACGGTCATTTCGAGAAAACGGGGACATATACGCAGGGGGTGGTTTTTCCTGGAACACAGGTCACACCTTCTGGGTGCTGGAATCACCCTGAAATCGGAAGAATGAAGGCGGGGCTGTGGGGTGCTCTAAGTCGCCGACCTTGGCTGGAAATACACTGAACCGGTAGGCGTGACGTCGTCGATGGCCTCCAGCTCTTTCCAAGTTGAAATGTTGGTCTTATTATGGATAGATGGCTTCCACAGAGAAAGCGTTACTTTTGGAAGCTTGGAGGAAATCTTATAAACGAGAAGAGAGTCCCAAGCCTCAACTTGAATAGAGGACATCTCTAAGGCGGTGAGGCAATTTTGGATGGTGCCTTGTAGTTCTTTCAGTGCGTCTCCGGACTCTAAGGAGATAACCTGGATGTTGAAAAGGATTTTCAACTGGCTATTGACCAACAACCGCCGATTCTCGAAGCGGTCGGTGAGGCTTCGCCAAGCTGACACGAAGCCTTCATTTGTGAGCGGGGCTTTGGAAACAATGGTGTCCGCATCGCCAGTTGTTTTGGATAGTAGGTGGAACAGTTTCTCAACCGGGTTGAGATGCGAGTTGTGAATATATACCGCAGTGAAAAGGTCTCTGAACATGGGCCACCGAAGATAGTCACCATTGAAAAAAATTGGGCAAGAGGTTGGCCGTAGTTAAAAAAATTAAAAAGAACACTAGCGAAATGCCGAAATAATTTGAGCGCCGATTTAAATAAAACGAATTGTGGCGGTAGAACCAATTTAATTGTTGCCGCTGGAGTGCAGGCGTTGGAGCGGACAGAGAAGAGGTTGCATTTTTTTTTTTCTTTTTAAATGGTGGAAATAAACCCTTGGCTTCTGTTTAGGATAAAAAACCGCAGTGGGTTATGCCGTCATCAAAGCAGTGCGTATGTGCGGGACTAAGGAAACCCGAACGGGATCAACAACAACATGGCCACTGCGGCGGCTAGGTTGAATAAATGGGGAAAAATAATCGCGGTCGCTTCCGGGCGGGATTAAATTCAAATTCTGGATTTATTGGTGGGTGTTGAACTATTTGTTAATTTCGAAAATTATCAACCGCAGATGTTCAACTATTTCAGCGCCGGAAAGGTGGAATCAAAACATCAGCTTTTGGTCGTGGACAAAAAGCTCACTGGGTTTAGCCGACGGCAAGCGGCGCCTATGTGTGGGACCCAAAGAACTAAACGGCAGCAACAACACGGCCGCTGCGGCGACTAAGTTGAAAACACTTAAAACGCTTGCGTTTGTGTTTTGTTGCTGATTGTGTCGTTCACTTTGAATTTTGAAATTATAGTATCGGGATTAGTTCCTGGAGTCGTTGGCCGAAAATATATTGGAAAATATATGGGCATGCATGTATTAGGAACAATGTGTACTGGCACAGTGGAGCGTCGAGAAGTGGACAGTAGTGAACTCCGCGATCAGAAATATTTCGTATGGACACGGCACAAAAGACGGCACAAAATATATCGCGGCAGCGGCAGATTGTTCGGCAAACAGGGTGAACTAGCGAAACAGGTGCACACCGGCTGTCCGATATTTAGTATGCACCTTTTGCCCGCAACACGATTTTCGGTTATGCTTGAACTTGTATAACAAATGTTAATGTTATCAACTGCAAGCCGCAAATGTTGAATTGTTCCGAGTCGAAGAGCTGGACTTAAAAGCTCGGTTCTTGATCGCAAAGAAAAGCTCGCGGCGTTATGCCGACGTCAAGCGATGCCTTTGTGAGGGCCCCAAGAAACGAAACGGCAACAACAACAACACGGCTTCTGCGGCGGCGAAATTGAAATGGAATTAAAAACTCGCGTTTGCGTTGGGCCTTTATTGGTGGCGCTTTAATTACTTTAGATTTAATTAATCATAATTATTTATAATATCAGAGGGTGTTTGTAGGTTTCTGAAATCGGAGGTAGAAAATATTATACATGCATATAATTAAGAAGTTGGAGTATGGGTAGGAGACGGCACAAAAGTCAGGAAAACAAATCTGGCGGCAGCGGTGGACTGTTCTGGGAACAAAGTAAAACTCCCGAAAACAGAGCACACAAGGGGGCCGATATAATATAGATATGTATAATATATATATAATAATTCCTTTTGTCCGCTACACTTATTTCACTGTTCACTGTCTATGCACGGATCGGTGTACATATGTACATATGTGTGTGCAAGAGGTTCGCCTTTGTATGGCTGTTTTATTTTGTTTTTGTCTCATGCTCGTTCATCCAACTTCGGTAACAGTGATATATATCTACAGCATTTGCCTCTTGGTGTTAACGACCATCTTATTGTTATGGGATACTCAACATGAATTCCATAACATTAGCATTCACCTGATTCTAATGTTCTAGTTCCCACTGCAACTCATAATTTAATACATGGTCTTATTGACCCTCTATTGGGACAATTAAACTATGTAAGAAGCAATCCCTTTTTTTTTTTTACAATATCTCTGGAATTGACCCTCTCTCCAATCTGTCTTATCACTCCACACTGGAGTTAATTCTAGAAGCTTCGTCTCCTTAAACTGACCACATTCTGGCACGTAATTTTATAAAAAATTTAAAAAATTTGACAAACAAAATTTGACGTCGGCAATATGAATGTTCGACTTGGCGATGGGTCGATAGGTCCACCGCCAAAAGTTATCGCGAGAGTTGTCATACTGTTAGTGGAACGAAACAGTCAGTTAAAAATACTTATATAATGTAAAATATTGCATTAATCATTTTAAAGGAGGGCCAAAAATGTTGTTAATGAATAATGCTATTTAATTTGATTACCTAAATAGTACAATTGCAGAAAATAAGTATTTGGGACCACCGGAATTACAGCTGTGTAAAATGTGGCAGCCTTTTTCTGTGGGAAACAGCTGATTAAAGTTGAATTCATATATAAAAATGTTAGTACAAAAATATTGTTAATTGCTTATTTTAAAAATAAAAGGTGTTTTTTCACTTTGCTTGACAAAATAACAAGTCAGCGTTTGACCCTGAGGAAACGATGAGAAAACGAAACATTCCAATAGTAAAACAATAGCAAACATTAAGTGAAAACCGTGGCAGCTAAAAACGAAATCGAACGATTTTACCTAAATCGAAATCGAAAACAAAAAGTGAAAACCGGAGCAAACCTGTATATTTCTCTTGTTCGTCCGATTCTTGAGTATTGCTTATGTGTATGGTCACCACATACATTGTTGCGTCCTTTTTAAAGTCGACAGACTGCACCTTTTGTGACTGTCATCCCTTAAGGATCGCCTAACATATTTTTTCTGGCTATCCAGTAAGTCACGTAACGCCCTCAGGTACTGCAAGACCGTCACGGCACTTTCAGTCTATAAATATCGATGTTTGTAAAATAAATTTACGATCCTTTCCGCCTTTTATGTTCGCTTTATAATGCATTTTACTTCCTTATGTATGTTGAAAAATCTTAAGAATTTAATGTACAAAATTTATTGTTACACCCATCCTTGCTTCTGCCAAAGAGTATAAACCTATATATGGTAGAGAGCACGTCTACAAGATTTTGAATGCCCTACGCTTGTTGGCGAGGACAAAGAGCTATATTGATTTCCCTGTTTTATTTTTAGCTTTCGTTTATTACGCACAAAATGCATGTGAAAGTGTATTCTGTGGTTATGTGTGCGCAAATGCGGCAACACATTTTGGACGAAATTTCATACTTGGTTTTGATTAAGCAAGAATCAAAAGTATTTCAATGTCATAAAGGATATTTTGCACCACACTTTTTGGCGACCCTACGGTCCTGCTTGGTCAGCAAACGATAATAATAATCTAATAAAAGATCGATCCCCCACATTTAGTATTGTTTTTTTTTTTCTTTCTTTCTTTTTTCGATAGACTATAGACTATAGATTTTTATACCTTTGCAGGGTATTATAATTTCAGTCAGAAGTTTGCAACGCAGTGAAGGTGTTATCTCCGATCATATAAAGTGTATACATTCTTGATCAGCATCTAGTTTGAAGCTATCTGAATGAAGCTGTGCAGTTAGTCTTCTATATATTCCCACTCGTATATAAACATTTTTAGAAAAAAAGTACTACTAAACTGAACTACTAAACTTAATTCCTATTCATATTAATTCCTGATCATATTCACGTTCCCGTTCCAATTCTCGATTAAATTCGTCATTCATTTAATGATATGGCGCTGGCATTCCGGACCTGATTAATAAATTACCGCACATGAGGTAACACATATCTTCGATCAAGAGTAAAGCATGATTATGTATCTCCTCATTAATCTCAATATCGTGATTTCTGGAACTGACACGAATTTGATGTAAAATATTTTCTGATATGTTCACACGGGAACGCTGTCGAACGGAATAAAAAGTATCTTATGTCCGTCTCCTGGCTCTAAGCTACAAATTTTCACCCAAATCTGTTCTGCTGTGTAACTAACACTACTTTCTTTTATATATATAGATTTATTTATTCTTTTTTTTTTTTTTGTATTATCTTAAATACTGTTTTTATCGATCGACCAATTTTTACGGCCAGTAAGATTGGCCAGATTTCCAATCAGTTTAGTCGATCCAAATTGCAAGTCATACAATCTTTGGCCTCCCGGATGTAGTTTTTACATTAAAACCATATACATCTCCATAATGAAACCTTAATTATTTATTTTTCAGTCCATCACCGAGCGCATAAATGGCAGATGAATAAAAATAACCAGTGATCTCAAATAGACTAATTCACAAAACGAATTATTAAAAACAGCATATTTAGATATTTTTAATCATACAGAATGATTTTAATTACAAGGACGCATTTTATATATATATGTATTTTACTTTTAACACCTTCTTATGATGCAACTGGATTAAAAGGTGTACCGTCTTGGATGTAAGTAATTTGATTATTTAATGTCTGTAGCAACAAAAATCCTAAGTTTAACAAATGAGATATAAGATTTATAAGTTAAAACAATGTGTACTGTAAATGCAATACATTTCTTGCAAATAATTTTAAAAAACTTACTTAAAAGCATGATTTTAAGATTTTAAATCCAACGAATTTTTAAACGTTAATCATTTATTTGATCTTCAAGAATTCCTTTTTTTTTAAATCAAGCTATATAAAGGAGTTTACAAAATTCAGTGAAATTTAAATACAATGAAATACAATAAAATATGCTTAACTGACTAGATTTATATCAGTACTTATCTCTTTATTCCCTATAAAAAGAAATTACATTTTCCTTTGAATTATTCTCTAAAAAAAACTATTTACCTGAAAAACAAAATGTATCTATCATTGGAAAATAGGTCCTTAGTTATATCCTATGTATTTAAAAGTAACGAATTTAACTAAATATGTTACCGTAAATGCCGCCGATATAATGCTCATAGAAGCAAAGAGCTATTTAGTGAAATCACGCTCATACAAAATAATATAATGATGCAGCCAAATAGGAAATATTATGGTCAAGTAAAGTATACTGTAATAATATATATATATATACTTATATATCGAATTTTATATTTTAGAGTTAGTTAATATCACATTTTTAATGCTGTGAAGGTCTAATTTCATGTAAAGTGCTGTCCTTCCTTTGCTATCTGGATGCTACTTTCCTAAATTAATATGTCTATTGGTATCATAGATACTGGTCCGAGTAGCTGGAACCTAGAGCAAGCGGGAAGAGAGAGCTCAAGTGTGTTCAATTAATTTAGCAGTCGTTTTAACATATCCATCCCACCTTTTAGGATTGGCATCTACTAGAGTATGAAAACTTTGGCTTCCCCAAGCTAGATTCCTTTTATGTTTTAATCATTTCATGATTATACATTTTTCAATTAAAAACAAAAAATAATAGTTACTATCCCTAACTTACATTAAATATATAGTTTTTTTGTAGGCTCATTCATAACCATAAAATATTTCAGTGTCTTAAAAAACGGATCATTAAGGGACACACCTGCATAAAATACTTTATATGGAAACTATTGCGCAGTTCTTTTTACAAAATTGTTTTGCCGTTAGCGCTAGGTCAACAGTGGATCTCTCAGTTATTGTTTTAGACGGACTTCTACGTCATGTAGATTGAAATTAGTCTGTTCGAAGCACAAAAGACTGTGTATAACATTTTTTTCTGTTTTCTCTTTCTACAACATTCGGTGACTGATAATAATATAACGCAGGTCGACAGTAGTATAGATAGTAGATAGATATAGATAGTATTAAATGATGTTAGACGTTATGTTATTTTCCGATTATTTTCGATTTCGAAAAATCTTTATTGGTCTGTGAGATAATATTTGACTTCATATTGATATATTTGTATTGATATTTTTTTAAATTGATATTTTTCTATATTTTCAACTCGCCACACTTAGAAATATATAGAAATATATATATGATAAAATATCGGTATAAATTTAAGAGAAACTAATTTGGAATGACGAGACGAGTACTTTAATATGCTGAACCGAAAATCGAAAAATATACCCAAAAACCGATTCATTATATAGAAAAGCAATAATTATATTTCTGAAACTTATTTTATTCCATCACAAATTTTAAATTTATTTTTTAGATGCCTTGGCTTAAAATCACCTTTTATTAAATTCGGAATCAAGGAGGAACAACTAGCTAATACAAGTATTCCGCTAAATATCACCAAAGATGAGCAAGCATATATGCATCAAGAGGGTCTTCGTAAACTCGGTACTTTTATTAAGCCCATCGACCTAAGAGACTCGGCGACTGGTTTTGTCAAAGCCGACCTCACAAAAAGACTGACATTTGATCCGCCAAATACAACATCTCGCCGTATTAATCCAATACAAGAGGAAATGGACCAAAAGCAAATTATACTTCTTGATGAAGATACAGACGAAAATGGATTACCAGCCAGCTTAACAGATGAAGACCGCAAGTTTATAGTACCAATGGCTTTAAAGAATATATCACCTGATCCGCGTTTGCTTGGTACAAATCCAACTTCCACTGTCCTTAAAAATGAAAAGTCAACAAAACCATCCACCAGTACTACGGTACAACTGGCTGTTAGTCCCACCTCTAACATCGATGACTTGAAGAAACACATACTGTTTCTACATAACATGACAAAAACCAACACAAACTTCGAATCGAAGTTTGTTAAATTCCCCAGTCTTCAAAAAGACAAGGCTAATCCATTGGATGGAAATTTTCCCAAACCTGTAAAGCGTCCACAAAGACCAATTTTTCAGTATTCAGCGCCCATTGCCCCACCAACTCATAAAGTTCTACAAGAATCCCCTGGTCATCACCAGATAAGTAAGTTCTATAGCAACTGGGATAATACAAATAATTCCTTATTCTTTCTGAACCCTATAGATAATTTCAGTGAGGTTAATTTTATTGATGCTGACAAGAAAATTTCAACAGAGACTCATGTACCTTTGCCAATTGAAATACAGTCAACAACAGCATCAGCAGTTGCAAAAAGTATACCAATTATAAATACAAAACATGTACTACGCACAACGAAACGTCCTCCTTGTCTGCGTAATCCTGACTCTCCAAAATGTATACGACAACGCCGTCGAGAGGAACAACAGCGGCAGAGAGAACGTGATGACTGGTTCCGAGGTCAATCTGAATTTATACGGCCCAACTTTCAGCCTATTATACAAACAATTAATAACACCAAGCGGTTTGCAGTATCTATTGAGATACCAGATTCATTCAAAGTTCACTCTAAATTTTCTTCACCCTCTAAGAGAGCAGAGGGAGAATTACTATCACGCTTAGAACGTTCTCAACCCGGAAGTAAAAACCGCATGGTCGACATAGAAGTAGGTTCTGAATACAAACCGATACAATTTTCTCAAACTGATGGTTATTATGAGCACGATATCGTGATGACATCCGCAAATGTGGCTAGTGAGCTTGAGTTTCTGGCTGATACAATTAAAGAATACAATGTGTCTTCGCTAAATGAGAGTCTGAAAGACACATCTACAGATTCTCCTTACATTGAACAAATTGATATAAATCCAAAAAACTGCTTTAGCATTAATGGCTTAAGTTACAGTCAAAAAAAACAATGTGTAAAGCATACCAGTGTTATGCCAGCAATAAGTCGTGGAGCTCGAGCAGCAATTCAAGTAAGTCAATTTGTTATAACATGAATTTTCACAGTTACAAGTAGCTATAATATTAATATGTATAGTTTTACAAGCAAAGGCATACGATAAAATTTCACAGAAGTTGCATACAATATTCTTTGTGAACAAAATTGTTGCGGGAGGTAATGAAGTTAACGTGAAACATCACAGACTTATGTGTCGTTCTGTATTCACTTTCATTATTATTTTTTATATTATTTAAATGATTAAAATAATGTATTTTTTTATTATATTGTATTGTAATGTAATGTATAGTTTATTATATTTATTATTATCTTCTATTTTTTTAGTGAATCTGACGATTTTAATGATTTTATTTAATGTTAATTTTAATAATCATTACCAAATTTTAATAATGTCCTTTAAACTTAACTAAATTTTTGTAGGATTCCCGTAATATGTTTTGGCATGAGTGATTTCGATAGGTAAATAAAGTAATTATTCAATATGCACTGTGTTAGTTGTGAAATCAGAATAGATGCCATAACCTTGTTTAGACCCCCTAGGAATATTTAAGTAAATGACTATTATAGAATGATTTTCTTGTAGTCGAACCTCTCTTTTATTTGGACCGTTATTTCAGCAGCCTTCTTCACTTTATTATCTATGTACAAAGACAAAAGCTTGCTCCCAGTTTGTTCTTAATTTTTTGCTGCAACAGAATTGAAACTAAAATATAAAATAAAACAAAAAAGGAAGCTAACTTCGGCACGCCGAAGCTCTATATCCTTGAAGATTCCTATTCAATCATTGTTTACAAATAAAATATTAATTATATATATTTATGTTAAAAATTAACGACGTAATGCATTTTTTCGTTATATTCATCTATACTTACGTCATTATCAGTTTTACACTTGCAGTTGTATATTCACATATGCATTTTTCTCCATTTAAGGATCGTTCTATATCGCTGCTATATAATATAGTAGTCCGATTTTTATTAAATTAAACCCGAAATATTTAAATAAGAAAAAAAATGCTACATTGCTGAGTAGACGAACATGTATTAAAAGCATCGAAGTTATTTGTATTATTATTTGTTTTTTATTAATTTCTCGATCGTTCCTATGACAGCTATATAATATAGTATCGAATAAAATATAAATTATATAAATTTCTGTTAAAAATTAAGAAAGTAGTTTCTACTTTCATTACAGTCAGCTATACTTATTATATTTACAGTTGTACAGTTACAGTTTTACATTCACAGTTTGCCATTTTCCATTAAAATAAGAAATTGTAGAAAAATACAAAATGGCTATATCTTAAATTTGGTAAAAAAAATTTTTCGATCGTCCCAATGGCAGCTATATGAAATAGTCGTCCGATCTGGCCAATTCCGAGATATATTCGAGTGAGAGTATATAGAAGACTAACTGCAAAGTTTCATTCAGATGGCTTTAAAACTGAGAAACTAGTTTGCTTAGAAACGGACAGACGGACATGGCTAGATCGACTCGGCTTTTGATGCTGATCAAGAATGTATACAGTTTATATGATCGGAGATGACTCCTTCACTGCGTTTGCAAACTTCTGACTGTAATTACTATACCATGCAAGTGTATGAAAATCGAAAAACATTTAAGCTACAAATATTTTTTTTTTACATATTGGCACCGCGGTCAAAAAATTAAAAGTTCTTTAATGTTAGTATTTTTAACATGGTTACATTAAAAAATGGTCGGATTAGTCATGATTGAACGAATTTTACATTTTTTAATATAAATTTCTAAATATTTGATTTTATTTATTTATTTATTTATTATTAAAGATAGAGAAGTTTGCAAAACTAGACTAACTTAGTTGGTAAAGCGCTGGCAGCAAGGCCTTCGTCTTTTAAGGTTAATGATATTTAAGTTTATTAGTTTAATTACATATTGTTCGTTGTATTTAGGCTACTTCGTTGAGTTCGTTAAGGAGATTTATTGGGTTTGTATTTTTGAAGATAGATAGTTAAGTAGAAAGGAGTGATGGGCATGAGTTTAATAGGTGGGCTAAGGTATTGGCGCCTTGGCAGGAGGGGCAGGGTGAGGTTTGGTTTTGATTAAAGTAGTGCTCGTGCGCAAGTTTTGTATGGCCTAGTCTAAGGCGTATTATTTTAGTTTGATCGAATCTGTTCGATTTGGGATGGAAGGATCTGCAATAATTGTCGATGTTAGAATTGTCTTTGTTAATGTTTTTATACCATTGATTGCAGTGTTCTACGTTTAGTTTATATCTTGTTAGGAATTAGAGTTTTAAGTGTCTGTTTATGTCTGTTAAATTAATGTTTGGGGTGTAAATAAGGGGCATACTACATGTCGATTTTGCTGTTTGGTCGGCTAGCTCGTTGCCTGCTATGCCTACATGACCAGGGATCCACAATATTTTAATTTTTCGGGCTAGTTTTATAAGAAGTGATCTAATTTTGTTGGGGTAAAAATTGTTGTTTGTGTTTCTTATGGCGTCAATTGCTGAGAGAGAGTCAGAGCAGATCATGAACTTTCCCCTTGTGCTTTTGACTTGGTCGATCGCTACTAATATGGCTATGATGCGGAGAGTACTGATGAGTGTGGGGGTAGGATACCATATTTAATAATATAAGTATCTGATGTGATTGCATATGATATAGTGGAGTTCATTTTTGATCCATCCGTAAATATGAATTTGTGTGTTTTATGGTTGTCTTTGGCATGTTCGTATAGTTTCATGTATCAAGGGCTAGACGGATTGCAGTGTTAAAGGGGGTTTTTAATTTGTTTAGCACGCTTTTCGGAGCCTGTCCGTATAGAAACAGGCCATATTCGATTTTTGCTATGACTGTTGCTTTCGCGACATGGAATAGTGTTTGTGTGTTACAATTGAATTTGAGATTGGAGAGGCATTTTATGATATTCAATTTTTGTTGTAGTGATGGAAGAAGTAATTTTATGTGTGTGTCCCATTTGCATTGACTGTTAATGGTTATCCCTAAGATTTTGAGTGCTGTTACTTGTTTTATTGGGGTATTGCTACAGCTTATGGTGCTAGTGCAATTGTGTTTTTGGCATATATGGAGGTGTTGGCATTTAGCTAAGGATAGAGATGCCCCTGAGTATGAGCACCAGCTGCTTATGTGATGTAATAGGTTGTCTAGGTTAAAATTAAGGTTTTTGTTGTTTCTCAAATTTATTATTAGAAAAAATCGTCGGCGTAAGCGTTAAATTTAACTTCTCTGTGTAGAGATATAACGTTTGAGAGTTTGTTGTATGCGATGAGAAATAGGATTACCGATATGGGTGATCCTTGTGGGATACCGTTGGATAATGGGAGTAAATTTGACATGTGCGGACCGACTCTGACAATTATTTTACGTTTGAGCATGAAATTTTTAACATAATTGATTATTTTAGGGCCTGTTTTCCATTCCTGGAGTTGATCAATTATAGTGTGTACACCTACTCGATCAAAGGCTCTTGAAAAGTCAAGGTGACGAGGGAGGTGTGCCTCTTCGACTTCGTTATGAGATGGTCTACGTATAGGAAACTATCCGAAGTCGATTTGCCTTTTTTGAAGCCGAATTGGTTTGTATTTAAAAGTATGTTGTGGGTCACAAACCACCAAAGTCTTTTCGCTATGATTTTGTCTAGTGTTTTTGCTAGACAGCAATTGAGGAAGAGATGAAGAGAGATTGAAGAGATGTTTGTTTTGTCAGTTTTTGGTTTAAGTACCGGTATGACTGACCTTACTTTGTAGGCTTGAGGTATGTGGCTGTCGAAAATTTGGTTAAAGAGGTTTTTAATTCTGTTTTTTGTGGTAAGGGAGTTGTTGCGTATCATTTCGTATGAAATTCTGTTTAATCCTGGAGTGGATCATTTAAGTGTTTGTAGTGCTGCAATTAATTTAAGGTGAGTTATGTTTTCCTCGATAGTTTTGGCTGTTGAGGTCGGTGTATAATTGGTTGTGTTGATTTTATATTTGTTTTTTCGGAATTCGTCTGAGAAGTTTAGGTCGCTTGAGAGCTCTGAGAAGTGTTGCGAGAGGGAGTTGGCTGTTTCGAGAGTATCTGTTGTTGTTGTGTTGTTTTTGGGATTATGTATGGCGTGAAATGGTTTGCTTGGGTTAAGACCGCAGAAGCGCTTTATGTTGCTCCATATTTTAGATGAAGGGGTTTCTGGTTGTATGGTGGATGTAAAGGAGCTGGAAGCTTCGCTTTTACTTTTTTTGATTTCGAACTTGTACTTGTCGTTTAAGCGTCTGTAGTTTATAACATTTGGAAGGTTGACGTTGCGATTAAGTGCTTTCCAAGCTAATTGTTTTTCTTTTTTTAGCTGTGCTAGTTTTTTGTTCCACCAGGGAACCTTGTAGGGCTTTGTATTTGCTGAGGTTTGTGAGATGGAAATGTTTGCGCTATGTAATATAATTTTGTTAAGTTGTGCGGCTTCTTTGTTGACGTTTAGTGAAGTGGGGAATATTTCGTTATTTTTGTGTGTGAGAGTCTCGTATTGCTCCCAGTTGGCTTTTTTTTAATATAAAAAATGGTTTTGAAAATTTGTTTATAGTATTTGGAGGGAATAGAGAGATAACTATCGGGAAATGGTCGCTGCCGTGGAGATCATTAAGTATTTTCCACTTGGCGTGTGGGGCTAGTGTTGCTGAGCAAAGTGAAAGGTCGATATGCGTGTATGTGTTGTGTGTCGCAAAATGTGTGGGGGATTTAGTAAGGTTAGCTGTGTGTTGTCAATAAATTGTTGTATTGTTTTTCCTCGAGAATTTGCTTTTGGGGAACCCCAGGCAGGGTGCCATCCGTTAAAGTTTCCTAGAATTAGTGATGGTGTTTGGTTATTGTACAGAGTGTCTTCAAGCATTTGGTTTGTGGCAGTTGCTTAAATTGCTTAAAAAGTGCATGTAATTATTTCAAACATTTGTAACCATTTAACTTACGAAATTGGTGTTTGGAATGGTCGACCTCAAATATCATTCAGTTTTTCGTCCCGTTCGAATCCCTTGTATTTTGCATTTATCTTAAAAATGACAAATAACTCAAAATCCATATTTGCACCGATAAAAGAGCTAATAAAGCGCTATATGTGATGCTTTCATCCGAGTAAAAGCATTTCCTTTTGACCCTTTTATTTTTTTACTTTGAATGCGTACCAATATCCCATACTCGGCTATGGAAATGTCTATATATTGCTAAAACACATTAATGTTTCAATAAAAAAGCGACGTGACCTTTCCAATTATTATACTACTTACTAAAGCAACATAAGTGCTGAACATGTCCTATTAACTCCAAGGCGATAATTCCTTACTTTTTGGATATCTTGATAGCCAGATGAAAAAAGTGGATTCGAGAAACACGCAAAAGAAATAATCATTGTAGGATGCTGCTCTCAGGAGCATTCCTTCTTAGGGCTATTCTACATTAGTTTTAGATATGCTTTATAAAAACTGTGTGGAAAAACTGAATTCGATAAATAAATATACGGGAACTATTTGGGGTTTCGCGTGACGTGCGTCGGTATATATGGGTGATTAGAACTGTCTACAAAAAACTTAAACCTCATTTGGGCGAACAGATTAAAAGCTCTTTAGAATAATAGAGGGTGAGAGAGAGGGTACGGGACATTTCGGGGCTGGTAGTCGGGATCACACTGTATATTGTAAAAAAGCCCCCTTTTGGCGCGAACATTTCACGCGCCCTTTTGCGAAGATAACGCAGCAAGAACATCTGGAAAGATTAGTTCGGGAATGCGTGGAATTCGCCGAGCGCTCATCTAGTATCGGTCGTTACTGCGGCACGATCCTTCCGAATGGGGGTGGGTCAGGCAGTTGACGCAGTAGCTCCTTTCGAGGTGACTTTTTCGTAGAGGATGGTTTTCTTGGTAAAGTGTGACGCCGAGGCACGTTAAGCAGTTGTGGGCGCTGGTGCAATCATAAAGTTGATGACTTTTTAATGCAAAAAGCGTTGGGAGGTGCATGAACTAATTTTCATTCATTAACAAAGGGTAAAAAGACAACCGTTTCAAACAATATATAATCTGCAACTGTCCTTTATTATCAGCAGCGAAACTTGATAACAGAGATTTAGTAAATGCATGTTAATAAAATTTTTTTACATTGTGCAGTCAAAGAGAAACAGTTCGGGAGATGCGAACTTAAAGAGTTTGACCGAACATCCCGGCCGCTTTGAAAGTATCATCTTTCAACAAGAATGAGATGCAGTGGATAGTACTGCCAGCTTATGCACTGGTCGGCAGCATAAACCAGTTGTGGATGATGATCATGGTGTTTGCCTTGATGTTTGCCGTTTGTGTTGTCCATTTGGTTCGAGCGCGCACTTCTTGTAGATAGTCGAATGATCACCGTCGACAATAGTCTTTTTTTCTTACGGTCACGGCGTGACCAGGCTGGACGCATGTGTTCACGAGACAGGCCGTTCTGGATGGGCGCGAAGAGATTTCCCAGCCAGTAAATGCCCTGGGGTAAGTGCACCAAAATCTATGGGATCTGGAGATAATGGGCGCGAGTTGAGAATTGCTACAATTTCGGTGTTTATGCTCTGCACCATAAACACCGAAATTGTAGCATTATGGTGCAGAGCATAAACACCGAAATTGTAGCAATTCTCAACTCGCGCCCATTATCCTCCTCGAAGGTGAATCTTGAATTCATCAGCGTTCTGTAGTGCAAGTCGATGCCACATTTCTGAAACGGATGCTGCGGCAGCACTCGTTCTAGAGGCAGCGATCCCATGAGGTGCTTTTTCAGTTTGGGCCTAAACCGAACGCATACAGGAGCGCACCACTCAACGAGCTAGGTCCATGGCATTGATGGTCCAGTATTCCAGACGGAGGAGCACGACTAGAGCTTTCGGTCCTGCGTGACAATTACTCAGATGCAAAAGTCTAACATAAATCCAACCAATGTGTGGTTTGCTTGGAAGAAGCAACGAATGCCTTTCAGATTCAGGGATGTCAGCGTTCTGCAGTCGTCCTCCAACTCGGATGAGGGCATATCCTGATGAGCTGTCGAGAAATGGAGTTAAATACTTTAAATGAAGTGGTTTAGCTTTCTGCGGCGAGCGAAAATTTTCAAAGAAGAACTGTTGCTGCATGTTGTAGACGATGCCAAACAATGCGAGGAGCTCTCCTCTTGATAGGTCGGCGAAGCGAAAGACTTATGCGATAGTGCGAATGCAGCGAGTATATGAACTATGTGAGTCAACTGTTGGAGAACATGATTGTTGATCACAGTAGTGCTGAATGCGCTCCTTCGTTGCTCTGCTTTGACAGAAGCTGGATCGATATCGATGATTTGCGGTGTGGTTGGGCACTGGGACGATGGTTTAGTCAAGAACTGTAGGCCTGTGAACGACATCGATGCTGCCAGCTCAGTTGTAGTAGTTCCATGCGAAATAATATATGCCGGGTTGCTCGCACCCGGCACAAATTTCCACTGACCATCTTCTGTCCATTTTTGAATTTTGGAGATTCGGTTTTCGTCGAAAGCTGACGGTGTGACTGAGTGCTTTTTTTTAGCCAGTGCAGCAAAATTTACGAGTTTCTCCAAAAATATGCAGAGTACTTTCTGTCCGCTAATGGGGGCTTCAGTTTGGCATACAATTGGCCTAGCAAATGTTCTCCGCACAACTCCAGTTTCGGAAGACATTTGTTTCTAACAGGAGCCAATCTCGTCTTGCCAGTCAGTAGATGTACTGCGATATCTCCCGTCGACGTTTCTAACCTTAGATAAACGCCGCATCCGTAAGCTCTGATTGATGAGTCACAAAATCCATGAAGTTGATGTGATCGAATCTTGTGTTAGAGACAAAATTGAGACTGTTTGGAATGACTAGGCATTTACTTCAGGCCGTGTGTATGTTTTCTGGAACGCTCTCGTCCCATGACAAGTCAGCGAGCCAAATTTCTTGAAGAAGTATTTTTGCGACAACAACATGCGGTGCAAGCAATCGAAGCGGGTCAAGCAAGGTGGATGCGATGGGAAAAAAATATTTCTCTTGGTGATTCTCGTTGACTGGTTCTTTGGTATGAACTTGAAGAACACTATATCCAAGTGCTGATTCCAGTTCACGCCAAGAGCGCAAGATGATTCCTAATGCGTGATTTTTCATAGCTCCAGCGTAGTTCGAATGCCATTTGGTGAGCAGAAAATGTCCTCGACGAAGAATTTCTGTGAGTTGATCCTTGATAATTTGAAGTGTCGCTAAGTCGTCTGCACACGTGAGTAGGTCATCATCATAAAAATACGTCATTATGATGGCGGCGCCGATTGGAAAGACAATTCGGTGCACATCGGCGAGATGGCTTAGGCTGCGTGTTGACAAAAATGGGGCGGTTGCAGTGCCGTAGGTCACTGCATTTAATTGATACGTGCGCAGGCTCTCCAAAGGATGCACTGGTATTTGCGATCAACAATGTCATGATTTACTAGCCTGTACATCTTGGTCACATCTGCAGTGATGACGTAACGATAAAGTCTGAACTTTAAAAGCTGAAGATACAACTCTTAATGGAGTTTTGGGAAAACGTATAACAAATCGTTAAGCGACGTTTGATTTGAAGTCCGACATGGGGCGTCAAACACTACCCTGAGCTTGGTAGGCTCACTGCAGTGTTTGAGGACGCAGTTATGGGGGATGTAGTAGTGCGGCTCGTGCAATTTAGGATGAATAACTAGGGACATGTGACTCAAATTTTCATACTACTTCATAAAGTCGCAGTATTGCTGACAAAGTGCTGGAGATTTCGATAGATGACGTTCCATACTCAGAAACCAACGACGGGCGATATCAAACGGGTCAGCCTTGGATGGGAGTTTGACGACAATCCTGTTGACAGTGCTATCGAGGCGAGTGGTCTTTTCGTACTGTTTCTCTCAACTGAAATGTTTCAGCTTCTGCAGAGGTGACAAGTCGACCGCTTCAAGCTTCCATAGACGTTTGAGATTGACATCAATTGAACTTGCGTTTAAAGCCATGCAAGTGGAAGCTTCTATTGACCTTGTTTGTTGAAGTCGTTCAGTTACCTCCCAGCCAAATAAAGTTTTCTGCAGAAGCGGGCTTCGAGGTCCCAACCTTATTTGCCCTATTGACAATGCGTCGAAGAAGATTTGGGTTCCCAATAGCATGTCGACGTGACGGGATTGGTAGAATTTTTCAACATCGAGCGGCGTGTTTTCTGCAACTGCATAGACGAAACGTCAATAGCGAGATGAGGCTGATATGAGATTTGTGGCGTATTACAAAGATCTGCGGAGAGTATGAAAGATGACATGCGAGATTTGATAGATGCGGTTGTGCAATATTTAATATCTGTGTGCGAGTAGCCGATGCTTCGGATTTTCACTGCATGCCTTTCCTCCGTAACGAAGTTCACTTGGGAGCAGGAATTAAGAAGAGCTCTCCCAGGTCTATAGGTTCCAAAAGCAAGTAAAACCTGTGATTTCTGGCCGGAATGTGAATGTTGCTGCTTTCAACGGTGGTGCGGTTGGGACTGGTTGATGCGAGCGAGTCATGTTCAGTGCATGGTTGTTGAGAAATAAGGTATGATGTGCCTTGTAGCAGGTGTGACTGCGATTTTCAAAGTGCAGGCTGGGACGATGTAATTTAACATTAATTAATTAATTAATTAATTTAATTTGTCTATATTCGAGATTTGCTCACGGTTCACCAGTTGGAGGATTGTCGAGATGACATTCTTGTAGTCCGTATGATTTCTATCAAAGCTAAGCAGTGCCAACCTTGGCATTCAAGATGGCGCGCTGTAACTTGGGGCCGAGATATGGTGGAGCACTGTGCTGTGCAGTTCCAAGAAGTTGCTGAATTGCCAACTTTGTGCAACTGGCGTCCAGGTCGGCACGACCATTATCTGCGGGCTTCACGGTTTCAATTTCTAGTTGCACGGAGAGGGCTTACTTAAAATAGGACATCAAGATTCCCAGTTCAGCTGGTGATTTCCTTCCTTCTTCTTGCTTGGTGCCGACCATATTTCTTTTAATATTCCGTTTAAGTGTTTCCAACATAGTTGTTGTCATTGCTGCGACAAAGAATGCAAGCGCGAAAAAGCCAGAGCTAAAGCGCAGCAACAAGATCTAGCGAGAGCGAAGTGGTGAGGAAATGTCGCGAATGCCGTGGCGTGACTCCAAAGGTAAGCGAAGATAACTTAAAAACTGTAGCAGCGGCCGCAGTTGGCGAATCAAACAAAACAACACTTCGTTTGGCGGAATAACGGAGCGAAGGAAACTGAGCGATCGACGTCGAGCTTGAAGACCGGGCTTTACGTACACACCAAACGACGAGACATACGAAGAAGAATAGCGAATTGTTCCGTTACGCGAAAGTGTCGTTGGCGTTAGAAATTTTCTAATTGCTATCTTTATTTGTTTATTTATTGTAAACTTGCGATGGGTGCACCGGCGGGGTGTGAATTTCACTATGAATGCGATTATGACGATGTTGAGTTGTGATGGGCGGGTCAAGCCAATTGTTTATTGGTAGAAAAATTGTTAATAATTCGTTTATACAAGCCCCACGTTGGGCGCCAAAATGCTTAATGCACAAACCGTTTTTTGTGCTGCATGAGATCTCAGGTTGTGAGATCCATAAACTAATTTCAATTCATTAACCAAGGGAAAAAAGACAACCGTTTCAAACAACTGCTCTTTATTAAAAGCAGCGGAACTTGATAACTGCATGTAATCGAGCTTTTGTTAACATTGTGCAGCTTTTTCTGGATGTAAGACAAACGTTCATCAATCGTTATCTGAAGGTAACGTGGATATATACGCACTGGATGGTTCTTTTACGAACACAAAGGATTTTAGTACTCGAGGTGGCACGTTAAAGGTTGTCGGTTTGGAATATGGAATTTTGGATTTATTTGATAATGCGAGCATACAAAAAAAAAACAAGAAACAATTCCAATTCTCAGTTGAAACGCTGGACACTTTGAGGGACGTAAGGCAATTGTATCTTGCAGCTCCTTCAAGGCTGCCCAAAAATTCGTTTAAATCGGACTGCATGTTCAGTTAGCTGTTCACTCAGATAGGTTTTCCCAGGCTGAGCGGAAACCATCCTTGGTGAGTGGCGAACTGAAATGAGCTTCACCACTGGTCTTGGCATTTAAATAGGAACACTTTTCTCCAGGTATAAGCGCAGGATTGTTTTTATAGACAGCAGTATGAAGGTATAAAAAAAAAAGTCGGCCAGCGACGACAATCGCCTGACAAAACTTCATAGGAAGTCAACAGACAGACGGAAATTAATTTTTGGGCGGAACGGATTAGACATGAGCTGATTTAGAAGAGATCGTATCGATCTGTACACGTCGTTCTTAAATAATATACGAATACTTTATTTTGCGAATCGATTCAGATGGTCAGATAAGCCAAAATAAGCTATACTGATTCTATATTTTATATATTTTCGAAATGGTTTATAAGTGTCGAAGCTGAATGTGAAATTTAGGAACCAATCGAAATCGTAGTATGGCTATTAAATAGGTAATAATTTTTTGGCAATGATTTTTAACTTATTTGGATTTTTGATTTTGTCGAGAGAAAGAGAAATTCGTAAAAATAAGCCTTGTGCGAAAGAAAAAGACTCAAAAAAATTAGCTTGAAAAGTTATAAAATAGATAACGTGTGTGGCGGTAATTGTTTGCCGATAATTTCAAATTATTTAGCTAAATTGAATTTTTGTTTTCCGGATCTAATATCTTTTAAAACGCTGGTGGAAGTTTCTTTTTTTTCGCCAATTATGCTGCCCTTGCATATCGCGAAACTTGCCCAATTTATATAGCTGTGGATGGGAATAAGTGAAACTTGTCGCTCAGTCTTCAAGTTTGCCAAGTATATGTTTATATGCGTATACTTGGATTTAACACAGCTCAAGATAGAGCAACGACGAGTCAATAAATATGCGAACCTAAAAATTATGTCCGCTGTTTTGTGTCGACCCTTGCAATATATACAATAATTCTTTTGAGAAATATGTACTGTATATTCTACTGCAATAATCTATATATACAGTAAGGTTTAGCGAAGCTCAGTTAGCCTATCTTCCATGTATTATTGTCTTAATGTAAATCCGATTGATCTAACACTACCTCAGCTTCCAGATCAAAATCCAATTCATTTCCGAAAATGTTCCCTTATTATTTATCGGAGTTCTAAAATTGTATGTCTAAGGATGAATCATAAGCCACAGTGAAACTTCCAATTCAAAATAGTTTATAATTCCTTTTTATTTACTGTTTTCCGCTTGGATTTATTTACATTTAAATATTTACATATATCCAATGCAGTCCAATTCACCAATATATGTACATTTCCCGTAAAACATATTTACCAAATTTATGTAAGTATATAAACACATACATACAATCACATTTAATATAAATTATAAATTAAAATGTAAAAGAAATCCGTACAATTAATATAAATAAAAAATAGCACGGGATTGAAAAAATCTCATGTTTTCTTGCTTACGGAGGTACTCCTATACATCTTCTTAAGCTTGTGCTTTGTTTAAATCTTTAATTGCCCCTTTACCCATGTCTGGGAAAGTGCTCATGACATATTCTTGTTTTGATCTTACAAAAGATTTAAAAATATTGGTGCTTAAGCCCTGATTTTTTGTTGTCGCGAATTGTATTATTTTACCGCTTTGGCTGGAGTATATATAAATAACCCTTATGAACATTTCCCATAGCCATCACAGCACATTTGCTGGTAGGTGATAAGCAGGACCCTGTGGGGTAATACCAAGTACGATTCTAGTCTGATCTCCCAGCTTAAGGGTTCTTTTTGCCATAAAACTAAGAACCCAGTCCACAAAAATTAACGCAATTGTATGCATTATATAGGTCCAGAAACGCTACAGTTCCTGATTTTCTTTTTTTAACATTTTTTTTTATTTATTTTTAATTTTTTTTTTAATTTTTATTTTTTTTTTAATTTTTACCGTTTTAATCGTGTTATTGATGTACGTGGCTGCAGATTTATTTGTTTATGGTAAGCATATGACTTATAGGGGACTATATTTTTGTCTTTAAAATGTCGTTCTAACCTAAACGTAACCATACTATTTACTGTTTTTGCTATCACAGATATCATTGAGATTAGTATAAAATTTGTAATATTCAAGTTCTTGTTTTTTGGGTATTGGAGTCACTTATATTTCCCATTCGTCAGCATGTTATACGTAACACGGTCAATCCCACTATCAGTTGTTTTACCCTTACCTAACACTAATTCTAAATTACTTAAGCCTAGTACTTACAAATTATAAATTCGCTTGAAGGATGTAGGTAGCGAAATCGCTATATATTTCGCTCGGTAACCAGTATGACCAATGCTATAGAAGAAAAGACGTAAAAATGTTCACACTGACAACTGAAGCCAGCTGTTTCTCGTGAACAAGCTTTATTAAGCGATATTAAAATGAATTCGAACGGATTGGATGTTGGAAGAATATTTAGTGATGTATTCGCCGCTATAAGTATAGATAAAGGCATATGTTCACGTCAGGAGTCCCTTCGCGCCACCTCTGTCCACCGAGCTTTCAAAAGCTTGGCCGCTCTTGCACTTCCGCACTTCGGCCCTTCGCGCACTGCTCATCGAGCTAAGCTACGTGCTCCCACTCTCCTCTCTTCGGTATTCTCGATCGCCCTCTCTCGAGATCTCGAGCTTCGTTTGCTGCCAAGCGAGATGAGGGACGGCTAGTTCGCGCTCCACTTCTCGGGCCCTCTCTCGCACTGTTAAGCTTAGCTTAACGGTCGGGAGCGCGGCCCTTATGTTTAAGCTAAGCAGTACTGAACTGTATGCAGCCAATTAAAGCTGACGATAATTTGCGACGTGGGATTATTTTCTCCTCAAACCCCAGGACTTATTTTTGCGGGCAGGATAGCCCCCCAAAATTCTGCTTTTCGCTACCTTTTTTATTTTATGTTAGTACCATTAGGCTTTAGGCCCAAGTACCTTTAGTAGCTTTAGGCTAGAACTACTTGTAGGGTCAGTATTGTTTTTATTTTCCTCATAGTTTTTCGTCAATTTCTTTGATATCTGCTCGTCAAGGTAATCTAAATATTTGTTTGTGCAATGTCAAAATATTCTTGTCTCTTTTGCTCACAAATTTTTAAGTTTTTAGATACCTCCATGCTTCCATGCTATTAATCGATTTAACATTAGGTTCCGTTATCCTTGTAACATAACTCGAATTTTTAGCAACTTTTACTGTTTTTTTTCTCTTCAGATTTATTTTTAAAGGGTGGTTCCCTATTAGCTTTCTTTTGAGATTCAGTGAACTTTTTAAAAATTGATTAATTAATTAAATTATTATCCCACTACAATGTTGGTGTTTCATTACCTTGAATATTATATGTGCCTATTTTAACATCCCTGTTCATATCTATAGTTAAAGATTCAATATTCTTGCAGGTATAAATTTGTTTTATGTTATTATTCCTTTAATATAAAAAAATCTTTTTTTTACCTGCAGTGCATAAAAACATTCAAAAGTAATTAGGTGGTGATGGCTTCCACATAAGAAAAAACTATTGCAATTTGCTTTTACTTTTTAGCCTTTTGAAAGGGTCAAGTCAAGTGCAGATCCAGTTTTACTACCATCATTTGCTAACCTAAAACCATTTCTTCCCTCAGAAAATTTCCTTTGCTATTGTTCGTTCTATCGCCAAAAAACACGCATTGAAGTCACTAGGCAGGATTACTTTTTCGGAGGAGTCCAATAAATCTATTAACGCATATATTTCCCTTGAAAGTCGTCAAAACGTATATGAGGTTCAAAATATATTGACAAAAAAGTCTCACTTTGATCTTTTTTGTGGATTTTGCCAGAACAATGTTTGCTTGTGAATTATATGTAATATATTAAGTCTGGTATTTTTCCTAAAGGCTACAGCTAAACCTCAGTAACCATCCTCACGTCGTGTCAGAAGACTTCTACAAGATACAAATGTAAAAATTTTTGAATTTAAGATGAACTATAGTAAAACTATTACATCTCAGGTATGTGGGTCAAGTTTGAAATGGGGGATTTTCTGTGGTGTTCTTGGATTTTAAATTAACCTGCCAGCATAGGTGTTCTGTTTAGAATTTAATTTGCTTTGTAGTTCTTATATTGCCTGTATATTTTTTCATATATATTTGTATATATTTTTCAGGCATTCATTAAATCCTTTTTGTCAATATGCGAGGCATCTTTCTAGTATATGGAAGCCTGCCCTTCTTTATTACTTTATGTTGAGCTCACCTTCCTCTGAAAACTCTCAAATCTCTTGCAGTAGACGTTGTCGGTGATGCCCAGCTTGACTGCATGCGGAGCAGTCAGGCAGTGACCTGTGAGAATTTCCACCCACATTCTGCAATAGTAGTGGCTGGGAAGCCAATAGATCTGCACTGACGTTGTCGTGCTAAGGATGTCTAGCGCGTCGCTAGACAAAAACTTCCGCCTGGAATATGCTGCGTTGGCTCTCAGGATCTGTACAATATATATCCGCTCCTAGTTTTTTTTTTTAATCTCGGAGCCGTCGGTGCATGTTTTGGGGTGTTGAGCATTGTCCTTAACTGTTTTTCAGTCATCGGGTCCCACGAACGTTGTTGTCTTTACATCCGGGCAAGTTCTGAGAACCATGTAGTCAGATATACTGATTATGTCTCGCTAAATTAAACTATGCCTGAATCCTTGCAGCTACATATTTCCTGATGCAACAAGGCGTCGTGCTGCCTTTTATGCAGTCAGCTGCGCGTGAATATCTATGATATCGATAGAGAAGACTACCTTCGACTTTGGGATGAACGGGATTAGTTCCCTGTCCATCCTGGCATCTCCTCCACCCTGTAGGCGAATCCGCCTGTGTAGGTCATATTGGGAAGTTTCGCAAAGTGCGGCCTGCTCTTCCTTTTCTGCTTTTTCCTGAAGCCGGGGCTGGATGCAAAGGGCAGCGTTTTACGGTGCCTTTGCCTTCTTTCCCTCGCTTGAACGCTTCGGCCCGTCCCTACGCGGGGAACTGGTGCCCAGCTCTGGCGAGCAAAAAAGGCGATTTTCTTTCCACTTCTATCGAGAGCTACACGCTTTACAGGTCGGAGAGTGTGTCAATCATCGCACCTGTGCGACTTAGCTTCTGAATTTTTTTTTTGCGGTATTGTTACAGCTGATATGATCTGCTCCCGTCAAATCAGAGGTGTGACCGATGGCGTCATGCAGAGAGGATTGCTCTCTGGCTGTATTTTCACCATTGGAAGTTCCCCTGCCGCCGTGTCTTAGCTAATCAACAATTATTCCTATTTTATCGCTAAGTTCCAAGTTAAACTGCAAGCTTTTGTTCTTCTAATTTTTTATACTCTTGCAGGGTATTATAATTTTAGTCTGAAGTTTGCAGCGCACTAAAGGAGACGTATCCGACCCTATAAAGAATATATATTCTTGATCAGCATCAACAGCCGAGTCGATCTAGCCACGTCCGTCTTTCCCTCCGTCTGTCCGTCTGTCCGTCCGTCTGAATGAAACTTTGCAGTTATTCCTCTATATACTCTCACTCGTATATATGTCGGAACGGGCCGGATCGGTCGACTATATCATAAAGCTGTCATAGGAACGATCGGAAATTTCTAAAAAAAAAATTACAACTTTTTAAGTTTACAACAGATTTGTTTTATTCTAGAATTTTGATTTAAATTTTATGACAATATAATCGCTGCTATAAAAAATATCATTAAATATAAAGGAAAATGCCAAACTATGAATGCAAAACTGTAACTAAACAACATACAGGTGACTGTAATGATAGTGGGAATTACTTCCTTGATTTTAAACAGAACTGTATATAATTTATATTGTATTAAATATTAATGATCGAATTTTAATCTGCAGGTGTATACAAACTTCGGCATGCCGAAGTTAGCTTCCATTCTTGTTTTTTTATATATGTATATTTTTAATTGCAACTTGTTTGTAACATTTAAAATAGTACTCAAAAAGCGTATGTAGGAGTAAAGCGGGGAGAAGCCGAATTTCAAATACTATTTGACTCTGCAGCTCCACTTCTGCATACGTTGCACCTACTAGTTTGCCTTTTAGATAGACATAACAGGAGGTGGAACATATGCAGAAGTGGAGCCGAGCGAACATTTGACCCTGTGATATGCAATTATTATTATTTTTTTTGAGAGGAAATAACTTTGTTTTACTGCAAAAATAACGTGCGCTCGTTTTTCATTCGATATTTTCAATATCCTGTTTGATTTCCATACAAAACTGGCTTGTCACAGAGAATGAATGATGAGCTGAATAATAAGATGATGTCAGTCGAGCCTTGCACTTGTATTTTTTTATCGCCCTCTTATATATGGCTAGATTTTGTTTTATATTCCTGCCAGCGTGATTGTTCTTGGTCTGGGGGTAACCACATATACCAGAATTTGCGATGGTTTTCCAGCTCTTCTTCCCCTGGAAGGTTTCCGTTTACTCCTAGGTTTATTCTTGGGACATGATTTGTGCAAAACCTTATTGTAGGCTTCTTAAGGTTATAAATGGTGAGTGGGTTTATACATGTTTTGTGCCTATGCTATAGGTAATTTCTCCCCTTTCTTCCCTTCTTAGGTTTTCAGGAGGGCTCCCTTTCACATTAGCATTATAGGACGACATCATTCTGATTTTGGTTAGTCGTCGTTGTAATTATGGGACAGAAAAATACCGAAGTTTAAACTTGATTAAAAGTAACTAGAAGTTTGTAATTTTTGGTCGTTGTAGCTGTAAAAGCAGCAAGGACATCTATAAGGTTCACGTCCACCAATGAGATGGGAGTGACTTAGTTGTCTATAGAACTTGAACCGGTGTGTCTGACTGGTAGATTCGGACATGCACTGCAATTCTGGCAATCAACTTGATCCCCTGTATTCGAAAGGGTATGGGTCGCTGAGCGATTCGGACCTCTCATGGTGCCCATTCCTTTTATAGAATGGGCCCTTGAAGGAACTGCCAAATAGATTTTGGCCTGCCCTAAAGTTTTTTTTTTATACTTATAACACCGGGTATCTAGTACTCTTATTGGTGTAACATTTTAAATTTTTGTTAAACATTTTTTCTTAATTTTATGGAAAGAAGTCATTTTATTTATAGTCTATTTTACAATTCCAGTAAGATTTTTTACGCTTTATTTTCTATTCAAAAAAAAAAAAAAAAAAAAAATCAATCCATTGGTCAATGATTTAAAATTTTCTTTAAAATCGTCAACTACTCGTATCGTATTACGCTTCATAGGAACGTTTGAAAAAACAAAATATTTAGGTTAATTCGGCGCAAATCTGGCCACGTTCAAAAAAATAATTGTTGTTATTAATTTTGGCTAGCTTAATAAATAAAATACCGTAAAATTAAACAACATTCGAAGAATTTGTTTTTAAATTAAAAAATAAAAATATAAAGATTTTTACAGGTATGGTAGGTAGGTTTAAGTGGTGATGTCACCCTGGTAGCGGATCTGGGCTCCGTTTTGATCCACACCCTCGTAGCTCGTAGTCAACGCCTCATCTTCAGTGCCAGCCCGCTTCATTGCAGGAAGGATTGCAGTCACTGACTGTTTCCCAACACCACTAGTGACCCGAGCTGGTGAGCTCCAAGGTGACGCACCCTGATTTGGTTAAGCGCCAGGCAGTGACACAGTGTATGCTTTGGCCTACCAGTATATGCTCTGCTCTCACGATTCCTTGCATTTTTTGCAGCTTGTGTTGTAGAGTAGGCCCATCTTGCAGGCGTGCGTGCCTATTGGCCAGTGGCCAGTGACGGTTGCCGTTATTCATTGACCATTCCTTGCTGGCTAATAGTTTAAAACGGTCATGAATTTTCATCTGGACTGAGTTCAGAGAGACCAGTGTGTCCGTTGTGTTGGAGCTTTCCTCTGACCCTTTCCTGGCCAGCTCGTCCGCTTTCTCGTTTCCTGTCGCTATGTCCGGGTACCCAAGCTATTTGACCCCTGCTGTTCTCTGCTTGTCTGTTCAGTGCCTCTTTGCATTTGGCCACTAGTGTGGATGTAGTCCTTATTGTTGCGAGGGATTTGATGTCCGCTTTGCTGTCTGAGTAGATCCTTACCTTGGTATTCCGGACAGCTTTCAATATTGCGAGAACCTCCGCCAGGAATACTGTCGCTGACGCTGTGAGGTGGAAGGACCCTTCTACTGCCCAGTTCTCGGTGAAGATTCCGGCCCCTATCCCGGCCCTCATCCTTGAGGCGTCATTGTAGAGTGATATCTAATCTGACTTGGGTACCCTCCCTCTTCTCCATTCTTCCCTAGTTGGGTATATCTTAGTATATGTGTTGCCGAATCGCAGTTCGGTTCTCATATAATTAGTGTCTTTTGTCATCCGATAAGGATCTTACAGTGCCTGGTGTGGTGCCATTGAGCCACTGTGTTCCTGATAAAATGTTCTATTGGAATAATCTTTAGAATGACATTCAGAGCTGCCGCGGGGCTTGATCTTAGTGTACCCGTTGCACCTGCGCATGGCGATCTCTGAATCCTTGTTCCTTCAGGATGTTGTAGGCCTTAGTTAGTGCTGGCAACCATACTAAAGAGCATAAGCTCCGTTTTACTTAGGTTGATGCCCAATATACAGGATTTTGCCCATGTATTGAGTTTGGTGAGTGTCGTCTGCGTATGCTACCGCTTTAACACTTTCACTGTTAAGCGCTTTTAATATGTCATCCATGTTTATCAGCCATAGCATGAGCATCTTGAGGTGTGCCTCTCTTCACATATCTTGTGTGGTGAGTGGCACTCAGTTCGGCTTTTATCCGTATGCTTGTTAGCATTGCGCCGAACCTTCAGGGTGTGCCGGTTCGTCGTGGGCCATGTAGCCAGAGGCTATGAGTGCAGATGTCCTATCCGCTGCTACAAACCTGGCCACTGCTAGGACTGAGTTGCTAAGGTTGGGATATAGAAGTGCGTTAAGGTTATTTTTGATAATTATACCCGCCCTCGGGCTACCTGTCGAGCTGGTCTATATAGTTGTAAATCCATTTAGAGGCATGCCAGATGCCCATACCTATCACAAGGCCCTCGTATAAGGCCGATATCGATGTCCTTCTTTGATAAGGCGTGCGAGCTACCCTTCAGGATTATCTGCACGACAGCTTGTTGGTGTCGTCGACTTCGTCTTCGAGGACATCATCCGGCTCGGCTAGGAAGACCTTTATCTTGGCCTTTCTGATGCCATACCGAACCTTGTGGTCTGTTTTTTCCAGCTGTTCGAGGCATCCGCCTTGAGGATAGCACAGTCCTCCATGTGGACCCCTGGATTCTGTGCCCGCAGAGAGCACCCTTGCGGGCCTTGCTGGCTGTCGCCTTTCTTTGTAGGTGGGTGTACGACTTCGGCTGGTCGTCTACCCCTCTCGCCTTGCCGTGGCGGAGTCTGTTTTCTATTGTGCCGTTTGGGAAGTGCTTGCCTTAGCACAGCCCGCCGAACTCGACGGAGTTGACGTTTCTTCACCCGAGCGCAGCAACTCATCTTCGTCGATTTTGGAGATGAAAGGGGGTTTTACAGCCCCCAAGCGGTCTGAAGCGGATTTTGGGTTGTGTTCCATATTCCTATGCGCCCGCGCTGCTCGGCGAGGCGAGCGCGGCCCAGGGCACGGAAGTGGATGGGAGTCAGAGGATTCTTTAGGTGTAGGAGTCACGGGGTTCTGCCGCTCGCATTAGCCGTACCGTAGTACGTTTCCCGGGGTACCACAGGAGGACCTTCTCCAAAAGGAAGGTGGTGTTTATCAAATTGATTTCCACCTAAGAGTCGACTTGATGCACCATGTGCCCAAGGAATATACAACAGCAAAGGCTATGCTGTTCTTGCCTTGGTGTTATGCGCTTTTTATTCCCCCTTTACAGGTATAGGAGTGATCAAAAATTTCCCGAATCCTATAAAAAAAAAGTTGGTTTACAATGAAACAAACAACAACAACAAACAAACAACAAACAATTAAACATCTGCAACAGAATCATGTGGTATAAAGAAGTAGATTTCATTAGTCTAAGGTTATATGTACCGAGATACGCACGTGGTGCTTTTTTGTATTTGCGTTGATGCAATAGGAATGACCGAAAATTAAATAGAAAAACGACTAATTTAATTAGGAAAATAAACAATTTTGTTTTAAATATAAATCTTTTATATACTTAATTACTGATTATATATCTTAAAATCGTTTAGGTCAAACTGCAAACTGTAATTTTACGTTCAACGTCCGAAAATAAAATTGATTGAAAGAGAACTACCCATGTTACCATGTTTTTTTTGTTTTTTTTTTTTTTTAGATACGACTTCGATTTCAGTAACGGTCCTGCATGTGCACGTGCTTAAACCTATAAAAAAAAACTTAAAAAAAGAATACAAATATGTTACACCAAACATGTACCAAAATTTTTTTACACTACAAAAAACAGACTGAATCAAAACAAAATGGAAAGTAACCAAGCATCAAAACATTTTTTTTATGTATAATTATTTCACGTGCCACATAAATTTTTTGGTAATCAGTTAACTTTAATAAGAGCCTTAATAGTATATACGTACCAATTCAACCTTACTTTATTACATTTGTTGGGAATATAAAAGTGTTTACGAATAATATACCATTTTTATTTAATTTTTTTTTAGGAGTGTCAATTTCAATTTAAAAATCGGCGCTGGAACTGCAGTATTACTAACGACGAAACTGTTTTTGGTCCAATGACAAGCTTAGGTGAGTAAAAAATGTATAATACTTATACCCTCAAGCATACTTATATCAATTTTTGAATTACTTATATAAGTTAAAATATTATTATTTATTTAAAACAAAGTAAATATTTATGATCCTAGTTTTATTTAGAATTATCCTTCTTAATTTTAATAATCGTTTATAAGGCTAGAGTCGCCTTTCGCTGCCATTGTCTCTGCCGCCGTCGCTTCTAAAACAAACACTTTTGCAAAAATTAATAAATTCTATCGCAAAGGTATTCCGAATTTGCAAACCAACTAATTTTTAGGATTTTTTACAAGATAAAGCATTCACAATTAAACGTTTCTTTTTTCGGTATTTTGCAACACACAAATAAAATTCGAAAATTGGTTGAATTTCAGGTATTATTAAAAAAAATATATATATTTAAATATTGATACATTTATAAACTGTAGAAATTGCATTAATATAAGTTTATTTTTAGCAATAAGTAGTTAAAATAAATGAGACAAAAGTAAAAATTAAAAAAATATACATATTTATTTTTCAATATGGTTTTTAGTTTCAAAATAATATTTAATCAAATCATTGTATTTTTTTTCTTAGAAAAATATATATTTTTTTAATATTTTAGTTTATTGATTGATAAGCTTGGCCACTGCGCAATAGATATAAAAATGTTTTAACAAGTACAAGTAAAGAAGTTTGGCCAGCATAGCTTCGCTCTCCTGTTTGGATCATCCTTGACCATTCACTGTTGGACATCATTTTATAGTGTTCGTGGATCGTCGACTGGATTGCGTTAGCGGTGTTAATATCTTCTTACTGTTGCTGCGCCCGGCTGAGTCCTCTCTGGCTAGCTCGTCCGCTTTCACATTCCCCGGTATGTCGTTGTGTCCTGGCACCCAGGTTATTCTTACGTCATTATATCGATCAACTTCACTTAGGGCTTACTTGCATTCTGCTGCACTAACTGCGAGTTAGTTTTGACTGCCTTTAGAGCTTTGATAGCCGCTTGACTAGCAGAGCTAATTCTTATCTTGGTATTCATTAGGCCCTGCTGTACTGAGAGTCTTGTTGCCTTCAATATAGAAAGAACCTCAGCATGGAAGACTGTCGCTGATTCAGTCCCCCAGCGTTTAGCGAAAATCCCAGCCTCCAACTCACCGCAACCCATTTTAGAGCCATCAGTGTGAAATGATATCTCATCTTGTTCGGTTACTCTTTCTCTAGTATACTCTTCACTCGATGGGTAAGAGGTTGTGTAGCTCTTTGCGGTTCTCATTTCTGTTATTTTGTAGGCTTTTTAGTTTCGTTCGCGAGTGATGTGACCTCATCAAGAATAATGCGATGATCTCTCCAGCAATAGCTCGCCTTCAGTCACCCCACACTCTACGCCGCCGTATCTTTAATAAACATGTCAATCGGCATAATATTTAGGATTACATTCAGGGCGGCCGCTGGGCACGAGCGTAGCGCTCCTTTTGTTCCGGCGTATGCCGAACGTTGTATCTTTAGCTTTGTGATGTTGTAGGCTCTGGTGAGTGCCGGCCACCATACAAGAGCTCCGTAAGTAAATATTGGCCTTACTACTAATGTGTAGAGCCACATTATGGTTTTTGGGTGTAGCATGCAGTTTTTTCCAAACATTTTCCTAAAAGAGTAGAATGCAATTCTTGCTTTCCTTAGCTTTGGGTCCAGTTTCGCACCTAGATACTTCGCCTGTTCTGATAGTTGTAATTCAAAGGTATCTATCTTGGGCATGTTATATCTTGGGGATTTTTGACATCCTTGTAAATAGTATTAGTTCCGTCTTCCTTGGGTTAATACATAGACCACAGGTTTTCGCCCAAATGTTTAAGCCTTTTAACACTCCCGACATTATATTCCTGCTGACGTCGGGATAAGGTCCTGATACAAGTAGCACTACTACAATTGAGTTCATTCAATAGGTGGTCTATATTAATTAGCCAGAGTAAAGGCGATAAAACTGGGGTGTGCCTCTCTTCACTACTCGCGTGAGGTGAGGGCCACCCAGTTCGGCTATGATCGTCCGACTCGTAAGCATAGCACCTATCCACTATCTGATGCTTCTCTCAATACCTAACGAGCTGAGGCACGTTGTTGGTTTGTTTGTAGTTAAATATTTTCTCGACGTGCCTCACCACTTCATGCAGTGCTGTCTCAGTTCTTCACCCTTCTGGTATGTATGTTTGGCATCCGACTGGTGATAACTCTCAGCCTTGGCGCTTATATGTATGTCTATTAGCTTCTCTATCGCCTTCAGGATGAAGGAGGTTAGACTGATTGGTCTATAGTCCTTTGCTAAGATGTTTCCTCTCCTGCCAGGTTTAGGTATAAATATCACTTTCGCTTTCCTTCACGGAAGCAGTATGTACGCTAGTTTGATGCATGCATTATATATGGCTTTGTTGCTAATTCTTTCTTTTGTATTTGTCGACGGAGTCTATCGCCCATTCTTTTCAGTAGTGATTATCTCCTCTGTTGACGTAAGTGTATGTCTGGTTCTTGACCTCTCGGACTACGAGTTTACTCGCACATTCTTTGGAAAGTGCAAGTCTACAGATTCCGACCCTTCCCTAGAAAAACAGCATGAGATTATCCAAACCTTTTTATTCAATCATAAATGTGTACGTTGAGTGGCTCGAGTGTTATGGTTCCCTGAGTTCGGCTGTCGGATGCTCGTCGTCGCCCGTCTGTCTCATTCGGAAATCAGCTTACGGAAATCAGCTTACAAGCCAGAGAGTTAGGCTCGAAAGTCAGCCAGAGAGAGAATTGTTATTGTTGTACTAGTGTTCGTGGGTTTCGTCTCAGTGCCGGCTACCGTAAGCTCGAAGCAACTTATCTATGGTCTGAAAACGAATGCTTCATCGACACATTTCAGGTTTCGACTCTCTAATGGCTGTGTTCTAAGGTTAAATCTAACACCCTTGAAAATCTTATGTGCCTGAAAATACAAAGGTTGGTATGTTCCCTTTGTTTTTCAACATTTCGACATATAATAGATCAAAAAATACCCACCTCTATCATTGGATCCCAAACTTCCCCAGAGCGTATGCCTCGCATTAGCACTCCAGTCCCGTTCTCTGTCACAAGTCTCTTTCACAACTGCTCGATTCGGTGTACTAAGGTTAGAACAGAAAAAAGCGTTGTAATGATTCTTTACTACTATACATGCTGTCGTCCTACCCGTCGAGGTCGTGTAGAGTAAAATGTATCCAGACTTGCTCGTCTTTAGTCCATGGTTTTGGTTTTGGATTAGTGCTCTCCCTCTTTCTTAGAAGGATCGACAAATTAGCCGAAACGTACGAGCTGCACTTCAGGTTAATTTGCACTATTTTCGGCATCATGGTTGTTTGGTGTGGAGTCGGGCGATTTGTCGTCGGTGCCCATGTCATTTTACAACATGTTGGTGTCGTCCACCTCCTCGAGGATCTTATCCGCTTCTGCATGGATGACCTAAACTTTGGCTTACTGATGCCGTACCGGATTTTGCGTTCCTTAACATCTAACTGCGACAGGCAGCGATGATTTATTAACAAAGAGAATGGCTGGCTCGTCTTCATTTCCTTATCTGCCTTGATGATGGCCGTCCGAATGTACGTTCGGATTCCATGCTCGCAGACATTGGAGCACCCTCTGGGTGCTCTGGGCCTCCTCGGAATCTACCTGGCGGGGATTCGCCTTATCCTAAGGGCATTCCACGTTTTGCTAATCGTAATCGTCCCTATTGACGTCCTTAGCCCTCATGGGTGCATCTCGCTCACGTCGTGTGATCGATCGAGCTTCGGCTTCTAGGGCTAAAACTCCTCTAGGTGTGTTAATTATATCATATTTCGCTTGTTTGGCGTTTTTAAGCCTCCCACCACAGTGACTTTGTCCTCTTGCTAGTTCTCGATATCAGGCAGGACGCGTTGTATGCGTTTAGTAAATTCTTTCAGAAGATATTTAGGGACTTTTCAATGTCTTCCGCGGGTCTTACCGTGTTCGGAACGGTCTCGAGTCTTCTTGTGAATGTCGTCTTGAACTTTCCCCAGTTAGTATTCCAAAAGTTTCTAAAGATAGTTTGTTTAGGAGTGTGTTCGAAGTCGTATAGGAACTGTATCTTCAGCGTAAAAAACAGTCAGGCCATACGACAATTACCCTGCCAATTTGTAGTAGGTAGGTATGTCGGGGTTTTGTCGCTTTAGTAATTTCAACGCCCTGTCTCCTTGGATCACGATGGAGAATAGTTTGGATGGGATTAATTCCCCTGGGGGCCTGATTGATTGGTTCCGCGTTGCCGCTTGCTCGTCGCTTCTCACTCGTATATATGTAAGTCGGAACGGGTCTGATTGGACAACTACGAGGGTTGCTATATATATTTTTTTCTTGATGTGCGGGAATAAAAAGAAGTCATTGGGTGCCAAGTCAGGGCTGTATGGCGGCGTCAAAAAGACGCTGGTTTGAGCTGATGTGTGAGAGCTCGCATTATCATGGTGCAGAATAATACGGCTTCTCTTGTTCGTTTTTCGAATTTCTCCGAAGATTTCAGGCAAACAAATTGTGGTGTACCACTCAGAATTGATCGTCTTTCGTTGCTCAAGCGGAACAGTCGCCACATGACCTGTTTTACCGAAGGAACAGGCCACCATTTGCTTCGAAGTGTTTGTTCTACGAACAACTTTCGTTGGATTTGGCTCGTCTTCGAAGACCCACACGGTGGATTGCTGTTTTGTTTCGGGCTCATAAGCATTGATCCATGATTCGTCACCTGTGACGATCTTATAAACGTCTTTTGAAACACACGTCACTGTATGTATTCAAATTTTTTTTTGCACCAATCCATACGAGCCTTTTTTTGAGCGATTGTCAAATTGTGTGGGATCCAACGCGAACAAATTTTTTTTACGGCCAGGTGTTCATGCAATATCGAATGTATGGTGGTGGAAGAAATGCCCAAGGATGCCTCTATCTCACGGTATGTCACATGACGATCTTGCATTATCAGTTCATGCACGGCGTCAATGTTCTCTGGAACAACAACTGTTTTTGGACGACCTTCACGTCCTTCGTCTTCGAGCGAGCGTCGACCACGATTGAATATTATTATACCAGTTTTTTACAGTGCTATAAGATGGTGCTCCATCGCCATACAAAGATTTAAGTTTGTCGATGCACTCTTGTCGTGTTAATTCACGTCGAAAGCAGTGAAAAATGATTGCGCGAAAATGTTCACGAGTTAATTCCATTTTCTGCCAAATTGATTTTTTCAAGTCACTGTAAACAACACAAATTATGACCGTTCGTCAAAACGTTCTGAGCACGTGTCTGCAAAAACATGTTAAACTTCCGAATGAAAAAGTCAGATGGCGCCAGGGAACTCTTAGTAGGGCCTAGGCCAGAAATATATATAGCAGCCCTCGTATATCATATAGCTGCCATAGGAACGATCGGAATATTTTTCAGCTTTTCCACAGATTTGCATATAATTTTATATATAGCTGTTCTGTATTGTTATAGAATTCCTGTTTAAATTTTAGGTAAATGCATTGTAAAGCTGCCATACAAACGATCGGTAGATAATGGGGAAATACAACATCGTGACTGCAAAACTGTAACTTTATGTAGCTAAATATTATTTAAGTAGGCAATTAATACGTAGTTTTTTTTTACCATATATACATATAACTTATATTGAATTAATTTCTAGTGATCGAACTGAAATCTACAGGGGTATACAAACTTCTATATGCCCGAGTTACCTCCTTTTCTTGTTTATTGTTACAATAATTATAATCGTTTAGGAAGTGAGCTTTATTCTAATAAAATAATAATCCTCGGAACGAGGAATAAATAGAATCACTTTCTGAGAGACAAATGTAAATGTACAAGTTTTCGCATCCATACAACCTGCTAGAAAGCATATTTGCTATTTCTAAGAGAACCACCACTATGGATGCATCACTGGCAAGTCCGCTGTTTAAATTGAGTTTCTATTCATCATTAAAGATGACATAATGGAATTCATTGCCTCAAAATATATGTATTGTTCGAATAAGGCAAGTCGAGCCTTTTTATGGCATACCATTAGCTTTGATAATGCATCTTTGTTTTATATTGAAGGAATAAATTGTTCTGGAAAACTTGTTAAACCCATTGCGTACTTATATGGAACTTCAGTTAGGCTTTAATTTTGTCGAATTTCATTATTTGCTCGCATCCCTAAGCTGTTCGTTTAGTGCGGCCATCAACCTTAGGAACTGCACCTTTGCGGCTGTATTTGGCTTATTTTTGCGTCGACTTTGAAAAAATGGTTATATTTCGATGCCTGTTTATTATTGTAAAAATAACACCCACTTTAACGCAACAATCAGAAATAGTTACGATTTGAATCTGGTCTTTTCAAATTAACTCGGTTCCATGTGGCATATAAATGATATTGTACCGACTGTTTAATCCACGACTTTTTAATTTTGTCACTTACAATATTACCGTTTCCCACTCCAAACTTTCTTTCTTTACATTGGCAAACGATTCCACTTTCAAATTTTTTTTTCAAAAATTTTCTAAAATCTAAAGTAGATCACAATAATTGCTCATTTTAAAGGGCTGAAAAAATCGAATCTAAATAATTATATTTATAAATATTTATTTACGCATACCATCCGCGTTTTGCAGACTTTAGTGGTGTTTCAATAACATCGATAGTCACCATCCAATATCGATGATTACAATAGTTTTAAAAACACCGATGCATCGACGTTTCTGCGTGTTTTTCCACCTTTAGCTTATAGCCTGATTTACAGGTTTTCTTTACGACTAAGCGACTAAATTACTGAAAATGTCGGCGATGCATCGCGATATTGAGCCGATATAAAGAATGCGACTAAATTCTCGAATAGTTAATTTTAAAAGTTTCAATTTTCAAAATATTAACAATTGAGGAAAATGACAAAAAAGCAAGAAAACTGAGTTTTTACATCTTTTATTAAGTAATTGCCTGTCCGAGTTGCTTTAATTGTCGGATATAATGGTCTTTTAAATGACATTTACATTACATTTGGAGCTGGAATGGGCTGAAAGACTATCGATATATCGATATGAGTAGGATAGGACCCGGGGGCGAGGTAAAATTAGCGAACCAGGAATTTCTGATTTGGATTAGGATTAAGAGAAAGGGTCCTTATTCTTCCTATTCGAAGCTGAAGCTCAGCAATTTCCATATCAATCTTTCCCGGACTTTCAAAATTAGGGAGATAATGTTGCTCGGCATCTTACATTTTTGCGTCGAAATCGGATATGACACATTACCATCGCTTCCAGTCTGGAGAGAAAGTCTCTATATTTCGACTTTTGTATCAACGTTGACTCCGATGCTATTTATTTTAAGTATAGAGTTAGTGGTTTACTAAACCAAGGTTCAAGGGGTGAGGAAAAATGAGCGAACCAGGATTAAGAGGAAGAGTTCTTACCCTTTCTCTCGGCCGAGGCACTTAGCCGAAAAAAAAATAACGGTGCTGAGGTATGGATCACGGGAAATGGACCAAGGCCATAAAGCGAAAAAAAATTAAGTGCGGGAACCTTGAACGTGGCCGCGGTGAGATTTTGGGGAGCCCGGAGCCACCGCAGGGGCCTTACCGTCGACTGGCGCCACCTCTGAAGCCCTGCCGTCGCAGGCCGAAAGCGAAAGCGGCTACATCCGGTGAGTCCGTTCCGGCTGTATATCCTCGCAGGGCGGATTGGAAATTTTTGACTCGGCAGCTGCCGCCGAATTCCACTATTTTTTTTTGTAATATTTGTGTCGTTTATCGTGTGCTCCGCTTGGCCGTATCTTGGGTCCGGAATTTGTGCAACACAAGTAGAACGGAGTAGAAGCCGAGCCTTTATACCTTGTGAAAATCAGACCCCTTCTATTTCTATTGGAGCTCCAGCAGGGATATTAGGTAGGAAAGAGGGAATCTTTTTTGTGACCCGATTCTGGCCAATTTTCAGTGTCGCTTTTCCTCCTCGAATTTTGGTCCGCAAAAGAGGAAGCCTTGACGTGAGCGCATCCCTGGCTGAGGCACCCTTTCGGCGGGAATAAAATAAATAATAAAATACTGATGATTGTTGTCCGAGATTTCGGTATTCGATTGTGCGGACTGCGGGCATTGGGTCGAACCCAGGCCTGGGCATCCTGAGCTAACCCGGCATTGCCCAAGTAAAATGAAGTTCCGTTACAAGTTTTTAATGCGGCAAGATTGGTGTTTGAATAGAGCTGCCATAGGAACGATCGGAAAAATGTTTAGAACAAAAATTATTACTTTTCCAGTTTCAACAGTTTTTCATTAAATTTGCGATACATCTATTTTGTATTATTCTAAAGTTTCGATTTAAATTTTATGAATATCGGACTACTATATCATATAGCTGCCATACGAACGATCGGTACATGAAGAGGGAAATGCAACACCGTGACCGTATGACTGTAACTATAAAACTGTAAATTGATATGAATAGCGGAATTTGCCTTTCTTGTTTTCAAATTGAACAGTAAACAAGAAAGAAAGATAATTTTGTTTTTGACTTTAAGTTCCTTTAAGTATCCTTGAAACTAAAAACTTCTTAGAGTGTGCCGAACCAGAGTCAAAATACATCGGAGGAAGTCTGTATTGCATTTGCCATTTGGTATATTATTGTAATGTTTCCATACTAAATCAAAATCATTTTTTATTGTGTCTGTGTTACTATTTACGCCTTTTTTATTGATGCATTTATTCATAAGAGGAATTTTGTGATTTTGCACCTTTCGTGTAACTCCAACGTTTAACATTGACCGTAGCATTTGACGAACAATTACGTAAAACAAAATAATATTCTTAATATATCTTAATTTCAGCGGCACCTGAAATGGCATTTATTCATGCTCTTGCAGCCGCAACTGTGACTAGTTTTATAGCACGTGCTTGTAGAGATGGCCAATTAGCTTCCTGTGGTTGTTCTCGCGGCACTCGGCCGAAACAGCTTCATGACGATTGGTCCTGGGGCGGATGTGGCGACAATCTGGAATATGCCTATAAGTAAGTAAAACAAAATCAAGTTTTAACTGAACCCTCACATACTCCATGTTTAATGAATAACATATACAACCTGGTATAAACACAAATCGCTATTTCCAATTTGGAACTTAAACTTAACTATCACTTACACATTTGAAGAAAACCGCTGTCAAAATATCGAAAACGGATTAAAATGCTTTATAACGACTTCCTTAAATAAAAAATGTTTGTTTCCAGCACTGTTATTTAAAACGCGTAATAAAGTTTCCAATGCATTAGAACCTTTTCTCCCAGCTATTCATGTTTTTTTTTTTTTTTTTGCTTAAAACGGAGCTTCGGGAATTCGAATTTGTAAAATCTTATAATTTGCAATAAGGTGTATAGAACATTATATAGAACAATAACACCTAACCGAAACAAGTACGCGGTGTCCCAAGGCCCACTTAAGTGTTCTAACCGTAGTGCAAATTAGCAATTTATTGATCCGATAGGCCATAATGTTTTAGTTCCAGAATGGTTAGAAACTCGACTAAACGTCTTGGTTAGAAAAAATAACTAATTAAATTGGCTTACTAATTCTGAAGTCTGTATAAATTACATGAAAGTCCTTTATAATCATGAAAGTTCCAAAATATTAATTGTTGTTCTTTTTCTAATAAAACCCATGTAGATTTGAAGAAATAACTGATCTACAAGGGTGCTGCAATGTGGACTAATTAAATTTTTGAGATGTTTTGGGATGACCGACAACTTAAAGATTCCGCTATAGTTGTTGGCATCCAATTCGCTTCCCTTTTTTATAGAGTAATAAGACATGATTCTTTTCAAACAGAAAGAGGTTTCTAAGCATACGGTAAAATGGCTTTGGCACAATACCTAAACACATAGCAAAGTATACCGCCGGGACCTGAAAAAGAAGCATTTCGCATTCTGATAGGAAATACGCTGGAAATTGGTTACTTTAACAGATGAACTGAAAGACGTAGAGGAGCAAGCATTTAGCACCGTATTTTGTGTTATAACGACCATTACGCATACTTATTGAATTATCCGTAATATAAGAAAATAAAAATGTGTCCACGTTTCTTTAGCTTTTCCTTAAATATATGAGCTCACATCTTTAGATGCTTCACCAGGAAAAAGCTTCGAAGCAAATAATTGTTTCGTAGGTGGTATTACAGTAGAGGTTTTGGTACATATGTACATACTAGTTGTATAAGAAATATTTTTTTAATTGCGGCTTGAAAATAAAATGTTGAATGTTAATTATTTAAGTTAGAAGTTTACAATGCAGTAAAGAACACACGCCCCTTGCCCTTCATGAGCCCTTTCAGGTGCTTTGCTCAGATTATAATTTAGCTTACTCTTCAATATCGTTTGAAAGCTCACTTAAATATAGAGATTTTGTATTATTCTAGAATTTCGATTTTAATTTTATAAAAATTCACCTTCAATATCATATAGCTGCCAAAGGATCAATTGAGAAATTAATATATTTTTTTTATGTATTTTAATCTTCTCTAAGTTTTAATTTTGTGCAAATCGATCGACTATATCATAAGCTGTCATAGAAACGATTAAATGTAGAGGAAAATGCAAAACTGTGAATGTAAAACTGTAGAACTGTTAATATAGTATTTTTATGTGAATGTAATGAAAGTAGGCATGAAAATGTTAATTAGTTTATTAAAAAATATGGTACAAAAACCGAGTACTTGGTGGAGAGAATTCTTTTTTAATTTGGCACAGCGAAAACGAAAGACTTGTGTTTGAATCATTTACGAATATATTATATTTTACACGATTGTGTCCGCAAAGAGCGCAAAAGAGCTTTATTGTGCTTCCGCCTTCGCCCATTAGACTTCAAGTTATTATGCCATATAAGCTAAATTAAAACTGCAATTAGCCAACACCGGCCTCGTTGAACGCCTCCATGGCTTCCCCGATCATGCCGTCCTCCACTGCGTGCGTCGCGACGATCCGCCCTAGGAGCCACTGTTCAGGCGGCAGGTTTTCCTCTTCCACGAGGACGAGCTGTCCGTTCTCGACGTTGTCCTGCTGGTGGACATAATCCGGGGACCATTGCCGCCAGTACGTTTGTCTGACTGACAGACAAGTCGCAAACAGCTGAGACCCGCCTGGTCTGGGGTCCGGAGTACTGGTGCTACTGGTATTTTTGAATCATTTTATTTATAATACTAGTAATACATTAAAAAAAAAAATAGTATGATCTTGTCTAAAATAAAAAATAAATAAAATTTATTTCTTTTCTCCCAGAATGTAATGTTTCCTAAAAAGAAAACTGGAATTTAAGAGACTAGAATTTTATTGTAATCAATATGTTAATGTTTCACACCTATTATTCATCGCTTTGAAAGCTTTAAAACAATTGAAAATTGCATTGGCTTTTGCATTGCTCATCGTCTCCGCTTTCCATTTACCGAACAATTCGTTGTTTCTCACTTTGAGGTTAGAACCTTAAAAGTTAAATTTTAGAGAAAGTGCGCAAAAGTGCACTTTTATACTAACATGACTTAAAAAGAATAAATAACTATACAACATGTAACAAGTTTTATGAAAGCAAAGTGAGGAGTTTACTTTGTATTTAAAAATTAGAATACACTACAAATTGTAAGTTTTAGTAGGGTTAGAACTTACAGAAGATTATTGGGACACCACAGATATTTTTTAAAATAGACAACCACAAACACATTACAAACCACACGAATTGGACTGCATTGCAAAAATAGCACACTTGTTAATGTTTTATAAATAGTTTGACACTTTTAACTTGCACGACTTTTCAACGATTACCCAAAAATCTGTTATCGCTGACGTAACGTGTGCGTAACAGCTGACCTAACAACGCGCTTTGTTAAAATTTCTTGTACGTTACATTACAGATTGATGTAATATATATACATTCCGGTTAAAAGAATGTTAGATAAATGAATTTTATTTTACAAATTTTTGTTTCTGTTAACGATTTCAAATTGACGTAAACAAAATTCAAGTAAATTTATTAAATTTATTTAGCTGTGGCTAAATAAGATTACAACATTATATAATTTTACTTAAACTTTTAATACTTGAAAAATTATGCAACATTTTACAAATTTAAACTTTTCCTAGGGTTTTCCATTTTCTTTAACATTTTTAGCCAAAATATATTAATTATAATTACTTTTATATACTTTTAAATAGACACACTCTTGAAAATATAAGGTTACATTTATATTAATAGGATAATATTCTCTAGATCTTTTCCGATTTTCATTTAGAGGAATTTTACGTAGTTTAAAAAGCAAAACTTAAGATAATTCCGGGAAAGTTCTTGTTATTCATCAGCGCACTTCGTGTTAAATAAATATGCCGAAAGGAAAATACTTCCCTGAGCGAACAGCACAGAATTCTACATTGAACGGAGCAGTGTTCGATTCAGGTACCTGAATGTCGCGCTTGCCAACTTGCTGAACAGGGAACCATGCATAAAGCCATCCCCGCTCGACACAGTTTTCTCTGCAGAATCGCTCACCGCATGACGCGGTGTCCGACTGGGCTGCTTCTTTGGGTCCGCGTTGGCGCTTGCTCATCGGAGAATTCTTCTTGGCATTCTCGGCTTTGATGGCAAGCATCTCCTCCACCTTGTTGGCAAACCGTCCGTTGATGTCATGATAGAATGTTTGGCGGAGTGCAGTCTGCCTTATCTTCCCATATTCGAATGGGGCAGCTTTTGTCCTGGAGCCGGTTCTGGATAAGAAGGGCAGCTTTGTACTGCGCCTTTGCCTTCTTTCCCTCGCTTAAACCCTTCGGTCCGTCCCTACGAGTGGAGCTGGTACCTGGTTCCAGCGAGTGAAGAAGGCGTTCTTCCTCTTCTTTTGAAAGCTGCACGCTCTCCAAGTCCGAGTCTGTATGGCACCCGTGCCGCTTAGCTTCCTTTGCGTCGCTTTTGTGTCAGTAGCGTTGCAACTGACGTGACCTACTCAAATCAGAGGTGTTACCGCTGGCGACACGCAGAGAGGATTGCTCTCCTCCGTGCCCGCCGGTGGTAGCAGTCTGTGATGCATATCATGTATTTTTATTAAATAATTATAAATTCGATGTTGGCGATGTAATCCTCAATCAACCTGGCTTCGAGTTGGAAATTTTAACTCTGTATAACCAATGTTTAATTTTTTTCCCATGCAGGGTATTATAATTTCAGTCAGAAGTTTGCAGGCTTGGAATCATCTCCGACCCTTTAAAGTATACGTTGATGATCGGCATTAACAGCCGAGTCGTTCAAGTCATATCCGTCTGTCCGTCCTATCTGAATGAAACTTTGCAGTTATCCTTTCATATACTCTCACTCGTATATAAGTCGGAACGGGTCGGATTGGACGACTATTTCATTTAGCTGCCATAGGAAAGATCTGAAAATTAAAAAAACAAAGCTTTTTCAGTTTTCCACAGATTTGCATATAAATTAGCTTTTCTGTATTATTCTAGAATACCGATTTAAATTTTTTGCAAAATCGGATTACTCTACCATATAGCTGCCATACAAACAATGGTAGATGTAGAGAAAAATGCAACATGATTATAAAACTGTAACTGTAAAACTGTAAATATAGTATTTATAGACGAATGCTACGAGAATATCATTACTTCGTTGTTTTTAACACAAATATTTAAAAAATTATATACTGTATTATATATTATTGATCTAACATAAATGCAATCCGTTAGGTTATACAAACGTGCGTTCTTTAATACAATTTTTAAATAATTAGTTAATTTAATTTATCCTGAGGGCCTTGGAGTCACCCAGATCCCATTTCTTGAGTAAACACTTTTTATACTCATTTAACATGACAAACTGGCGGCCATTTGTACAAACTTTATTGCAAAGAACTACACAAAGTTCTTCTATTTGGTATAGTTTCCTTTGTTGTCCTTTGTTGTATGTGCTACGTGTATCGGTGCATTGTCTTGATGCAAAATACACTCATCCCCGTAAAATTCTCCTGTGAATTCAATTAACTATTAGTTGATATAAAACATAGTGGAAATTTCCCAGTATACCCAAAACCAGTCCAAACCATTAATAAACCTTTACCAACATTTCGTTTATGGCAGAGCTATCGTGGTGGCCTTTTTTTGGCAGCATCAAGCTATCTAACAGTTTTCAGTTTGAAATTTTGTTTATACGTCTAGGGAATATATCAAGCTTTAGTTGATCTTCAATCTCAGTGCAAGGCTTAATGTATTGAACCGCTAGGCGCCAAATTTGTCTCTAATATAGTGCACCATATCTTTGCTTACCAATACTTGTAAAATACTTTTCGGTTAAAATAAAATATAGATTTTTTTAAACTTACGATTAGTACAAGCATTTAATTGGCGCAGTCGGTAGAATCTACAAAGGAAAGTTCTTTTAATACGGTACTGATCAACTTAAACGATATGCTAAAGAATCTACGTGCAAGTAGAATAAAAAAAAAACTGTAGATAAATAAAATCTTGCGCGGTCAGAAACAAAACTCCCTAAGGATTTTTTAATTCTGCAAGACCAACTGAACTAAACAAACAAGATGGCAGTTCCGGAACTTTCCGAACTCCATCTTATCCAATTCCTGGCACAAATTAAAGAACTACACTATTACGACGGTACACCTTGAAAGCTGTCTGGATTTATTATCCAAGTGGAACAGTTACTGGGCCTCTATCCCACGCAAGAGGCCAGACAAGCACATATTATGGAGCGCTCGAAGCAGTGAGGCAAGCCGGAGCTTGGGTAGAGATGCGGACAGCCCAGTCTACATCGTTCAAAGATCACAGACCCTATGTAATCCTGATTGAACAACTCGAAGAAACTACGTATCCCGGAAATATTAGTAAGTTTAAAGAACGATTAGAAATACAACACAGAAATTTCTTTAATAAGTTAGAATTGGAAAGTGACTCCGTAAATAGGGCTATCTATACGGAAATGCTTAAAAGTACTGTCAAAAACACTATAAGCCGAAGACTTCCAGATAGAATGTACATATCGTTAGCTCGTAGGGATATTGATACAATTTCAATTTGGTCTTTATGACTCAAACCCAAAAGCCAAAAAAACAACCAAAGGTCTATAATAACAAACATTATAACTATTTTTCTAATTATGCTACACCTAACCAAAATAAAACACAACCTCAAAATTAAACTCAGAATTCACAAACTTATAACCAAAATCGTCCTTTTTCTGGTAAGAACCAACGCGGTAGTTTTAAGAATATTAGAGATGGTTTAACACAGGCTAGGCAAAACAATCCTATGAACTATCAGCCTTCGACATCTAATAACGCGAGTACCAGTGGAGCGGTGAAACGACAACGTGACAGCCAGAGCGGGCAAAGTAAGATGGGCGTAAATTTTTATCAAACCGCCTCTAAAGATCTGGAAACAGAAGAACAAGAATCAGTCCCCATGTAAAGATTTCCTACAATAATAATCTTTACATAGGAATGATCGACACATGATTCATTAGAGAAAATTGTGAGAGTTTGGAAGAAGAGGGATAATCGTATACACAAGGGCCCAATAAAGTTGAACAAAAGTATAATGATGAAGCCCAATAGTATCTGTTTGACTGAGCAAAAATTTAACGTGCATAATTTTTCCGAAAAATATGATTTCCTTTTAGGTCGTCCTTATTAAATAGACACCAAGGCTAGGACTGATTACGGAGACGAACCTTTGACCTTAGGTTCAAAATCCTAAAAAATCCTCGACCCAATGTCAAAGGCCAAGAAAAAAGTCTTGACCCAAAGAAAAAGGAGGAGACCGCATCCGTAAAATGCCTTAAACGAAAGAAAAAGAAGACCACAACTGCAGAATGCCTTACTCATAAATCGAAAAATGACAATAAGGACAAAAATGCTAAGCATTTTGATCCCAAGTCCGTTGACGACGAAATAGTCAGCTTCAAAATTACCAATAAATTACGCGATTGCAACGATTTTTCATCTAAATGTTGAAGAGGTTGAAGGTTTAAAGAAGGTCTTTTATAAATAAAGACATTCAGTACAAAGAAAGCGAAAATTTCACCTTCACCAGTACAATTAAACATGTCATCAAATCGCAACACGCAAGATCCAGTCTATCGTAAACCGTATAAATATTAGACAAACTAGGTAGTTGCTAATATTTCACTACAATTGATCTAGCTAAAGATTTTCACCAAATTCAAATGGACGAAGACTCCATTGCGAAAACCGTATTTATAACCAAACATGGGCATTATGAATATGGCCCTCGGTTTGAAAAATGCCCCAGCGACATTCTATAGATTTAATTTTTAAAGATTGTTTAGTGTATTTAGACGATATTATAATTTACTTCACTTCATTGGAAAGTCTAAAGAAAGTCTTTGAGAAGCTAAGGAATGATAACTTAAATCTACAATTAGACAAAGGTGAGTTCATGAGGAAGGAAACAGAATTCCTGGGACACATTGTCACTACTAATGGTATAAAGCCAACCCCGAACAAAACTAATGCTATAACAACTTTCCGTTACCTAAGACTCCCAAGCAAATAAAATCATTTTTTCGGATTATGTGGGTTCTATCGCAAGTTCATCCCTAACTTTGCCAATGTAGTTAAACCTATGACCCTTGAATTGAAGGAAGGAGCAGTAATAGACATAAAATGCCAAGATTACGTCGAGTCATTTGATAGATTAATAGTGTTGATAACCTCAGACCCGATTTTAATCTACCCTGATTTTTCACAGCCTTTCTCTCTGACAACTAATGCGAGTAATCTAGTCATCGATGCAGTTTTATCACAAAACCACAAACCTGTTTGTTATGCCAGCCGAACGCTGAACGAACATGAGATAAACTACGCTACTATCGAGAAAGAATTATTAGCAATAGTTTGGGCTATGGTCATACCCATTTGGCAGACCATTTGAAATATAAAGTTATCATGATATGGCTCAACAACATTAAAGAGCCGAACATGAAAAAACAAGATGGAAAATTAAATTAAATGTATTCGACTATTAAATCATATACCTTCCTGGGAAAGAGGGAGAAGTCATGATTGGCGAAGTTGCCAACAGCGCAGATGCAACAATGCATAGTGCAGCAGAAGATAACTCGAATTAAATAGCCATCTCCCATAAAGTACTACTTAAGACAAATTGAGATAGAAAAAGGAGACCAAGACTCAACCAACGTGACATTATTTTAAAAAGTTGAAAATCAAAATAACGTACAAAAAAAAAAAATGACTATCGAAATTGCAAAAGGCACTCATAAAGGAATATCTGTGCACATAGAAAAGTGCCTTTACTTCCCCAATGTTGAAGATTTTTTGGTATTCCAAAGGGAATATACCGAAATGAAAAGCCCTAACAACTAACAACTAACTAACTAACAGAAACTAATTGATATTTTGAGTTATGCTAAATTTAAAAATTTATTTTTGAAAAGCCATAAGGAATTTCTACATCCATTTCATGGGTTCAAAGAAGAACATTATTACACTGACAGCAGAAATTGATACAAAATATAAACAATTAATGTGAGATCTATAACATCGCAAAAACAGAACACAGCTAAAAAACTCACATTCGAAACCACTCCGGAAATATTCAATGCCCGAGAAAAATACGTGATCGATTTTCATCTCAGCGGAAACCAAACGTTCTTGTCATGTATCGATATCTATTCGAAATTTGCAACATTGATTGGAGTAAGAAGTAGAGATTGGCTAGAAGCAAAAAGAGCCGAAGATATTTAATGACATGGGTAAACCGCATACTATTAAAGCAGATAAGGATTTAGCTTTCATGTGCGAGGCATTTCAAAACTGGTTAAAATCAGAAGGTGTAGGTATATCAATTACTACAAGTAAAAATGGTGTATCCGACATAAAAAGATTTCACAAAACAGTGAATGAAAAATTGAGAATAATTGGCAGTGAACAGAATATAGAAGATCGATGCACGAAATTCCGAACGGTAATATATGTTTATAATCACAAAACAAATCCAACACTACCAAAAGAACACCAGCAGACATATTTCATATGCAGGAAGCCTAGATTTTAACACCCAGCCAAACAATATAAATAAAATTGACAACCTCAATTGAAAGAGACACAACTTTAAACTTAACACGAAGTATAGGCAGGACCCACTAGTTAAAAGTAAAATTACTAACCCGTTCAAGAAAACTGGAAAGATAAAAAGGTGGAGGAAAACACTTCGAAAAAACAAGCCGCGGGAGGAAAATCGTACACTATAAGTCAAAGTTCAAAAAAACTGAAGAAAGACCAACCGAAGAAGAGCTATAAATGCAAAATACTTCCAATTTTGATGTTTGACACCCATCATCACAATGGTCCAAGGAAACAGGATAGAAGTAAATCCCATCAGTGCAAAAAACGGATATTTCATATTTCAGACGGGAACAATGGAAATTCCTACAAGCTATGAGTATCATTACTTGAGCATAAATATCATAAAAACCATGCTAATGTTTAAAAACCTATTCGAGGAAGCAAAATATTTTCCCAGTATATTACACATACAGTATTTAGCTCAGAAATTAAAAAGGGAAATAAACTGGTTAAGAATTATTAAACGAAAGAACATAGCTTATAAATACTAATTTGGCACCCTTAACCATGACAGATGATAGAGATGAGCTACAAGAAAAAATTAAGAGTTTGTCAATGAATTTCGTGCAGAACCACGATCTGAACAACGAACGATAACCAATAGTGGAATAAACATTATTAATAAGCTCAAAGTAGAAATGGAAATGGATCAACAGCTTACTTACTTGAAATATCCCAAATACAGTTATAAACCAAGACTGTAGTAATAATAGAATTCTTATATAAAGAAAAAAAATTTTAAATTAAAATTGTACAATGCAAATAAATGATATATCACTTCAAATAACTCAGCTGATTTTACACAGAATATCTATATTAACAAAAGTTTTACAAAAATAAAACCATTAGAATACATACAGACAAAAGAAATTACAACTTATTTCAAATTATATGTATTACATAATTTGCACTTACAATTATCAGTTTAATCCTGTCAGTTTAATGAAGAACATCCGAATTCAATTGTTAATGTAAATGAACACACTGTCCGAGAAATTAATATCATGATTTACCCTTCATTGTCTGCCTGAGGACAGGCCGATTACAAAGGTTGGGGGAGTGACATATCCATAAGTTCCATAGACTTAAGCACATAGACTCATAAGCACACATAAATTACGTAACATCATTCCCCTTGATACCCAGTAAGTGTACCCCAGACTACCCTATAATTGTAAAACTGTACAGAAACAGTTTTGAAATACGAATCCCTAAGCCAAGGCCAATGGAATAAACCTAAAGGCCCGAAGCAAAATGTAACCAAAAACCCCAGACAGTCCCCAGTCGTAGAATAATCATTAATTGCCTAAGCATCACCAAATT